>PVIC010026148.1:0-24704 GCA_004025085.1 Thryonomys swinderianus | reverse complement strand
AGAAATATTCCACTCTATAAAAGCTGTCCTACTTTCTAGAACTCATTTGCATCTACAGGTGTTCATGCCAAAGAGAAGATCCGAAAATTGTCTATCTGTGATCTATTGATTTCACTTATTAGTATATCCTCCAGATGTCTCCATTTGCACCTAAATGGATCGATCTTGTCATTCTTTATGGCAGAGTAATACTCCATTTGTAAAAAAACCACATCTTCTTTATCCACTCTCCAGTTGATGGACATTTGGGTTGTTTCCAAGATTGAGCTATCACGAACTGAGCTCTATGAACAAGGGTGTACATCTGTCTTTCCAATGTGAGTTTTTAAGTTCTTTTGGGTCTAAATGAATTCTTTATTGGTACATTTGTATACACATCGTGATCATATTCAACATTGGGAATTTGTACCAGTATATTATATGAATTCTCATTTTTGCCCATCCCCCTACCCATCCTACAACCTCCACCCCTTATATACATATCCTTTCTTTTTTTAATGTTTTTTTTTCTCCTCATTATTTACCCCTACCCTTTCCTTTTGAATGTTTTCATTTCACAATATCTATCATACACTCTAGAACTCATTTACATCTTCAGATTCTCATATCAGAGAAAAGATACAATATTTACACATCTGTGACCTATTCATTTCACTTATGACTATGTCCTCAAGGTACATCCATTTGAGTATAAATGACTCAAACTTATTCTTTATGGCAGACTAATACTTCATTTTATTTAAAAACCCACAAGTTCTTTAGCCAGTCTCCAGTTGATGGGCATTTGGATTGTTTCCAAGATTGAGCTATCACAAGCTGAACTGCTATGAACATGGACACACATATGTCACTATGATATGATTCTTTTAATTCTTCCATGTATATTCCTAGCAGGGGAATAGCAGGGTCAAATGGGACCTCTAATCCTAGTTTTCTGAGCAATCTCCACACTGATCTCCACAAAGGTTGCACAAGTCTACAGTCCACCAACAGTGAAGAAGGGTTCCTTCCTCCCCACAGCCTTGCCAGCATTTATTGCTGGTTAATTTCTTAATACCAGCCATTCTTTGTGGAGTGAGATGAAAGCTATAAAAATTTCCTTACATATTGTAGGTACAAACTCAACTTCATATTTCAACTCTAAAATGCTCTGTTTATGCTTTTTCTTCTGTTCATTCCTCATTACATTTTCTTTAAATTCTTTGAGCACAGTGTAATAAATGTCTCTAGATTTGTGTATATGCTGAAATCCCATCCTTATCAATTCTGGGTCTGTTTTGTTTTCCTGCTTTTCTCACAGCTCTGATTCCTATGTTCCTGCTACTTTTGTGCATTTTAAGTTGTCAAATGTCTAAGTCGTGCTGTCTTCCTTTACAGAATGTTGGGCCTCAGCCAGACATACGGTATAAGCCTGTAATTCTGAAAACCTGGGAGCTCATCACGTTTGAGCCTGGCCTATGGAATTTAGAGACTTAGCAAGAAGTTGTCTCAAAATACAATTAAAAAAAAAAAAAGAAAAGAACTGAGGACATAGTTTAGTGCAGAGGCCCTGGGCTCAGTCCCCAGAATTGTGAAAAAGAAAAAATAAATTTTTTAAAAAAAGGATGTTGTGTCTCATTTTAATCAACAGTTTAGATACCTGTAGACCTGTTCATTCCTTTCAATGCTTGTTTTCAGCCCTTTGAAGGGGAGTCAGGAGCCAGGCCAGCCCACAGCAACAGCAGTGAGAGTCCTCTACGACTCCTCCCTCTGTATGCCTGAGAGTCCACGTGCTCTCTCCACTGACGGCTCCGAAGAAATAGCCCAGCCCAACAAGCTCTTTGTTCTGTACAGAAGACACTGGCTGGGCAGCTCCTTGCCTGCAGATACATTCCATGCATCCTGTATGCTGCTCAGCAATGGCCTCCATGTAAGCCCTGCATGGACTCTGTCATTCTCTCTTCGCTTAGCTTCTTCTCTGTGTCCCACGATCTCAAACACCTCTGCCTTCCTGAGCTCTGGCCACCATCTCCTCATCCCAGGCAAGCTGCCACCTCAGCTCAATCCCCTCTGCCATGTGAGCACCAATGCCCACTCAGCAGCAAATGCTAAGCCCATGGTTCTGCACTGGCCGCTCTCCTCTTGGATCACAGTGGCATCCTGCTGAGGCTCTGCTTGCAGAGTGTTGAGGAGAATCTTGGTTTGGGGGAGGTTTTGGTCTACTATCTTAAAACCTTCATTAATTTACCACCACCTCCATTGGTCAGTGGTTTGGAGCAGGAGAACAAGCCTCAGCACAAGTCGCTGCACTGTGGCAGAAGTGCTTTTATCCAGCTCTTGGAAATCTAAAAGCCAAGACCACAGTACAGGTGAACTGCGTCGGAATCTCTAGACACAGTCATCACGCAGCTTTGCAGGAAACGGCCTCAGGAGGGAGGGGTCTGATGTTACAGGCCAGCCCTTCTCAGTCATCTCAAAGCTCCCTGGGGAGGCTGTAGGGAGCCCTCCACCCTAATCTTGATCTAATTAGTCTGGAAGGGGGTCTCAGCTCTTTTAAAAATATATATATACCCAGATCATTCTAAGGTAATGCAAAGCCAAAACTTAAAAACAGATTTATAGGTCCTGAGAGGCTGTTGAGAAATGGCAGGGCAGGTAAGGCTAACACACATTTCCAGTTGTAGTGGATGAGGCCTCAATGCACAGGTGCCCTCCCAGTTCTGCAACAGTGCCCTCCCCTGGGAAGTCTGCCAAGGCCCAGGCTGCCTGCTGCCACAACATCCTCTCCCGCTGCTCTACTGAACTTTTAACTTTTTTGTAATCAAGACTGAATCCCTAGTACATAGGACAGATGCTGTCTAGGAGCTGGGTGCATGGCCATGAATAAGGCCGCATCAAACCCACAGTCAAGTAGCAAACGAGAGTAAATAGAAGACTTCATGGGGAGGACAGTGCCACAGGCCCTCTGACAAAGGCTTAGTAGAAGCACAGAGGAGAGGCCCCTGAGTGAGCCCAGTAGCCTGGGATGGCCCAGAAGACAGGGCGTCAAGCTGAGCTCTACAGGAAAGCAGGCATAGATAGCTGAATGCAATGGGCCTGAACACAAGGCAACAGAAATATGAAACTGAATGGAATGCGAGCCCGGAGGACAGGTAGGTGGAGTGAAAACAGTGAAGTGGCCAGAGTCCACATCATCTTTGGCTTCAAATCACTAATCATATCATAAACACAGTCTCAATATTGGTCAGTCCTAATGGACTAACTTCCCCAGGGTAATCCTGGCCCATGTGTTAGAGATCAGGGCCACTTCCTTATGTTTCACAGGGAGCAGGGCCAGACTACAAACAGGAGCCCATCTCTGTGTTCTAAACACTTAAACTATAGATCAAACCAAGTCTACGAAATCCACCCTTCTGACTTTAGGATAAAGGAAACACTTCATAGGACTAGCCTGGTCATCTGGGAGCCTGAGAGGTATATCAATCTGTGGGCAAAGGAACAGAGACACCAGTTGTAATGACTAGACCAGCCCAAAATCAGAGCAAGGGCTCAATCTCTCCCATACATAGCCAGAGTCATGATCATTGCTTATGCTTACACCCTTCCCCAAAGATTTCTGATTTTCCACATTGCTGCAAAAGATCAATCTGCATGACCGTAGATTGGGATAAGCCCCAGCTACTGGCACAGTTCCCTGGCTGGCTATGCGTGGTCTGGCTCCTACCTGCTTTTCCAAGATGACCTCCTGTCATTCTCTCCCCATGCCCTGATACCCAACTCATCCTCCCCAGCCCCAGGAGTCTGATTCCAGCTGCTGCTTCTCTCTGCCTCTCCTTTTGGCCTTTCAGGTGCTGCATACTTCACAGATTTGGCTTTAATAACACTCCTCCCAAGGGTCTTGCCTGCTTCCTGTAAGCATCACTCAGCACTAGAAGGTGGCCCTGCTCTGTTCGTAGCCTTTGTAGCACTGAATGCCAGCTACACCCTTGCTCTCTTGTGGAACTCCTTCCTGTCTGCCCTCCCTTTGGAAGATGAGCTTCTTGAGACACAAACCTTACTGCCTCCACCCAAGCATACACAGTGTAGCTCAATAAACATGCCGTGTCACTCGGTACACAGTGACATTCAATAAATGAATGGTGGTACCCAGCATGCAGTGTTCTTTATGCTTTGCCCTTCTCCTACTGAACTGCTAAATTCAAGCCACAGAGGTGGCCCTGCCACTGCAATGTGATTATGCTCAGCACTTCAGTTGATTCTGGGGCCCTCTTTTTGGCCAACCCAGCTTCCCTGCCTCTGAAGACCCAGTGAGATGGCATCCTGCTCTGAGGTCTCCCTAGAGAATGGATTCCTTCTCTTCTCCAGGGCAATCATGTAACAGCTACTCACTCATCAGTGTAACTTTTGTGCCTCAAAACAGCCTACCTTTCTGCAGTGACATATCCAAATAATTAACTTTCCCAACTCAACTGTTCTACTTGGCAGGAATAACAAATTCCTCTGCCAATTAAACACTAATACCTATGAGCCCTTCCTGAAATATATAAAGAATGGCATTGTGTTTGCACAATAATGGGTTATATGAAATAGTTTTTTTCTACTCTTTCTTGTTTTACAAAGTGACAATCACTGATCTATACCTAGAATTCTGTGTAATATGAGTTGGAGGATTGCAATTCTAAGGATAGAAAGAAAAAAACTAAACTAACCAAGAGGAATAAGAAGACATTTTAAAATTGATGTCACATAAGCATTTGTAGGGAAGAAGTGGCAGGGAGAAAGTCCATGTCCCTGTCCACCTGGTAGAGAGGTCCAAACAGGCAGGCTTGCTGCTCTTGGATGGCAGGCCACAGGTAACTCCTGAATTTCCTGTGTGCTAAGGATACTCTGAATAGCCCCAAAAAGTTGACAGACACAGAAGCAGAAACACTTAGGAGGCCTACATGCTTGAAGGAAAAACAAGAAGCTATGAGAAGAAATGAAATCTTTAGATTCTTATCTTGGGAGTTTTGCAACCACTGGCCGATGTATTTTGGCAACAGCCTGAAATACCAGCATTGGGATCTATGCAAGGTGTTTCTCAAAAAATGGGCCTGGACACCAGGATCTACAGTCTTGGGGTGCTGTAGAATGTAGACCTCTGCCTGGATCTCTGCTGCCCAGTTCCTTGTGCAACCATAGAGGCCTCTCTCTGTGTACAAGTCCCACAAATGTTTTCCTGCAAGCAAGTTCTCCATCCCGGGATGGAAGGATACCACTACATTTATACACTATTACTCCTCCTTCTGAAACCACAGATGGTCCAAAGGAAAAGGCTGGAGACGCTTGCAGCAGCAGGATGCTATCCATCATGTTGAAAAGAAAGGTGTTACAGACATATGATCAATACAGTGTGTATCAATATTCCAGACCACCTGTTGACTGACTTGGCTTTTTCAGCACTTAACTAGTGTCTCAAAAAAGTCTCCTCTTCAAATTCAGAAACCCTGTGCAAAATTTAGGTAGTAATTGACAAGCAACAGCTGGGTATCCTGGGGAGTCAGAATCCTACGAAGTTCTGCCTTGTGTGTTGAGGAGAGGTAGTGAGTCAAAGAGGAAAAGGCCTATTATTTCTTCTCTAGTCCAGTCTCCTGGCCTCTAACTCAGTGACTGCAGAACAGATGATGACCAAGGAAGCATCCTACCGCCTCCCCCACATACACATCTGCTCGATAGTTATGTTTTCCAAAGCACCCCCCCAGCACTTCCTGTCCTATGAAGCTCTCCAGGCCCACCCACCACTGCTGTACCTGGACCACCATGCAGTTGTGCTTGGTGCATAACTGCTATGAGAACCAGCCCTGACCAGCCTGTCCCCAAGATGACAGGACTCTTCTCACTCATCAACACTTGGCTCTTGACAAAGGACATGGCGGGCAGAGATGAGACCCTTCTGGATGAAGTCCACTGCTGGCAAGAGCAAGGAGAAGTGGCACAGCAGTGGGAGTAGAGATCTCACAGGAGAATCTGTTAGGCCGCAGGCAACTTGAGCCCTTGTGAGCAGGTATGGAGAATGCAGGGCTGGTCACCATATGGCTGTGAGCTCCACAGAACAGTGACTTTACCCTGTGCATTGAGGCTACACCAGGGTCAGCCCTTAAAATGCAGTGTATTGAACCAAACTGCTATGTGCTGGGGCAAACCCATGAATTAAAAAAAAAAAAAAAGTCAAATTTCTCACCAAGCAAATTATTTCCAGACTTTTTTTTTTTTACTAAATTTGCCCAAAATTACAGCTTCTAAATAAGTAGAGGCAAAGAAAATTAACTAGAAAATATTTATGTATGAAGTGCAGTTTTCAACTAAAATACTAAGGATTTACCTACTTTTTACCTAATATGTGCAGAGCCTATAATAAATGTTCTCAGGAACACATATTATGCAGGTTTCTTTAAAAAGTAAAGAGATCAAAACTAGTACAAGTACAAGGGAATACAGTCAGCTCTCCATATCTACAGCTTCTACATGCAATTCAACCAATCACAGATCGATAATATTATATTTCAAAAAAATTATATCTGTACTGAAGGTGTACAGACTCATTTTCTTGTCATTATTCCCTATACCACACAATATAACAAGTATTTACACAACATTTACACTCTTAGGTGTTATAAGTCATCCAGAGTCACCTGGGATAGGAGATGACATCCATAGGTTCTCTGCAGGACTGCGCTCTGTTACACAAGGGACGTAGGCATCTGTGAATTCGGATCCACAGAGGGTAATGGAATGAGAGACAACTGTGCATAACCTAAGGGGCAGTAACAAAGGTGTGGCTGGTGCCTGATGACTTCAGGACAGTGTTTGCTTGTAGGAAGGGGGCAATATTGCAGTCTCTCCCTGGAGCACTTCAGGCAAAGACATCAGGAAAAAAAGCACCAGCAGAGTGAAAGCCGTTTAGCGACAGGGCCCTTTCCTGGCTTCAGATGCAAGTTTAGGGAACAGATCTCCTATTGCTCTCCCACTTAAGGTCAGAAGCCATGTCACACATCCATCCGACAATGTCAGCCAACTAGATGGAAAAATGGCTCATGAAAGCCTTTGTAACTTGACCTTCTAAGTTTCTAAATAGTCAACTGGGCTTTTTAATAGACTGTCCATTCTTACTTCTCTGGATCCCACAAGAACTACTGTTCACATCCACTTACATGATAGGTTTGGTCTCAGGCAAATCTACCCAGAAAGAAGAAACTGGCAGCCCATAGGTCCCCTTCCCCATGATCTTCATGTCACAGGTGAAAATCTAGAGAAGAAAGTTATTTGAGCAAGGTCATGAAAGGTGCAATACATGTACATGAAAAGAGGTGAGGTGCAAGTGAAAAAATTCCATGTTTTTTCAATCAGTGGTGCCATTAGGCTAAGCCAATCAGAGACCATGCAGAGAAGGGACAAGACTTGGGAAGAAAAGTGAAAAAAGAATCCCAGGGAATCCTGCCTACTAACTTCAAAGCTCTCCAGGATAAGAAAAACTGAGGCATGTGTTCATCTCCTTGAGGTGAAGTCAATGCTACGTGTGTGTGTGTGTGTGTGTGTGTGTGTGTGTGTGACACTCTGTATGGAAACTGTCACTTCCTTTGCATGTCTGAGCTCATCAGCAAAGATAATACCAAATTGGTCATCACACCCCTGTGCTGAATTTGGTATTGGAAAAAGAACAGAGCAGCCTGGGAAAGTAGGAAAGGAATCATGAAGAAATGACATTCAAGCCCTTTCAAAAAGAGCTGGTATCTTTAGGGTGGTGGGGAAAGGATGGACAGGAAGTGAAGGATCTATTTCCTGCAACTATGGGAAGCCCTGAGGTCAGTGATGCCAAATGAAAGCTGAAAGAGAGCAGTCAGACTCGGGTGGAACTGTGAGAAACACCTCGGTCACCACATCAGAGCAAAAGACTAAGCAGGCAGCCCGAGGGACAGAAACTTCTGCAACTGAAGAGGGCTTCTCATGAATTTTATATGACTATGAGTTAAATAATTTTTACTTTCAAAGACATTTCCATCATTAATATTCCTCATTCAAAAGAACAGTTCAAACCCAGTTGTCCTCTTAATGGAATCAGGCCATGGGACGAAGTGAGAATGGGTGATCACCTATATTATGAAATTCTTAAATCAAAATAGTTTAATTAGTCCATTTGTATTTTGCAGGCAGCAATCAAAGCCTAATTAGTTTACCACAAACAGCACTGCTCTGGACACTTGTTCCATCTTCATTCATAACAATGCTTCATTTAGCACAGCAATACGGCTTTGCCTAATAAATTAAATCAGTGAGTCTTAACTACCTGAATTATGCATGAACCTTTCAGTGTCAACGCAAGTTTGATTATTTAATCTGTGTTACTATATTGAGTAATTCACCCTTGAATTTTCCTTGCATCCACAATAAATTGGAGATTTAAAAAAATACATTAGAAGGAAAGCTAGATTTTCAAGTAATGTTGAGAAAATTACTTACTGAAATGTGCAAGCTGACTGGTTGTACCACAGTCCTCAGCACAGATGGAAAATGTCTGCTAGGCCCTTGGTTCTGAGCAGCCGCCCTAACAAGGAAAGCAGTATCCCCACGCCCCTAGAAGCCCCTGCATTCATGTAACCTTACCAGAGGTCAACACAACACCAAGAGTGAATATCTATTGAATGAGGAAAAAAATTCTGTCCGGCTCCATCCTTCTCCTGAGACTACCCACCAGAACTCCAAGTCAGAGGGCAGCTTGACTTGACTTACTGCCCTGAACCGTGTACAAATCAGAAGACTAAGGCTCAGTCTGTTCTTCTATAAAATAAAACTAATATGACTTCCCCTTAAGTAGCTGGGATAGGGGACTTGAAGCATACAGGTAAAGCACGGGGAGGTAAGTACCTGGCTGTGGCAGAGGTCTGATGCAGCCTCATCATTACTTGACTGCAGGTGGTTCCTTCTGGGCCACGCCCACACGCACACAACTTATAAATAGGTATAGCATGAGTGACTTCAGATAACTTACATGAATAGAGTTTCTTTTCCACAGATTCATGAGCCAGCAGTGTGGTGGTGGCCGAGCCCTTAGAAGGTAAGGTCAAGCAGGAGGGGATTAGTAACAGAGGCTCCACCTTCACAAATGGATTGATCCTGGTTTCGAGAGCAGAGTAGGGTGGGCACTCCAGGAGGGAATGGTACAGGAGTCAATTTGTTTTCTCAAAAACAAGCTCTTACAAAGCAAGACACCCACATGCTTCTCCCCTATGTTGTAAACCAGCCAGAAGCACTGACTGGTACCCTAGAATCATGTTGTTGGACCTTCCAGCCACCAAAATCATAGGCCAAATAAATTTCTTTACACTAAAGAGTGACACATCCTTGGATGTTCTGTTATGGTAACTCAAGACAGACTAAGATGTCTTCCTAAGACCCTATGTCATCATCTAAGTGTGGGGAGCCAGCAGGAGCCAGGAAGACAGCAAGCAGAGTTGTAAAACTGCCTTCTAGCTGATAAACCAAGATGACAGAAAGCAGACTCATAAAACAGCCCCCTAGCTGGTATGCTAAGATTGTGTGAAAGCAAACCTAGAAAGTGAGATAAGGATAGAGCAAAGCCTGAGGTCAGTCTTCGGTCAGCCGGAGTCTCTCCCCTCTGTGAAATTCCACCTTTACTCCCTGCCCTATATATGTTACCTCCCTACTTGCAATAAATGAGACTTGATCAGAAAGCCTGTCTTGTCTCCATCCTTTTGCGCCCTCCTATTCCTCCCCTTGGTTTCCAGGTATGAGCTCCTGTTGACTGTCCCGCAGGCCGGGACATCTAAGTAAGCCATAAACCATTAAAAATGTTCCCTGCTAACTGGCATGTAAGCTGCTCTCATATTTGCTAGTAGATATAAAAGTTTAAAAGGAACCTTCATACACACACACACACATTTTCTTCTACTTTTGTTTTAAAGACAAAGAGTGTTATCAGAGCACAGATGGCATGTGATGATATGCAGCCTTCCTTGTATCATACTGCAAAGGAGCCCTGACAACACTTTCTTCCCTACTGCCCCTGCCTGAACACAGGTCTCTGTACCAGACACACAGCACTACAGATCACAGAGACAGTTCCACAATGAAAAGCAGGCGTCAAGTTCGAATCTGTTTCCCTTTGAGTAGAGTATGAGGTATGCTTTCATAGAATACGGTGTCTCTGGGGAACAGATCCTCTAAAAAGCTACTCCTCTAGGTTTTGGGGTAAATATATCCCTTCCTCCACCTACATGACCACATCTGTGCTGCCGAGGTTTGCACCCACCATGGTTCCCACCCAGAGGAAGGAGGAAGATGTGTGGGAGACGTAGTTTAAAGGAAATGCAAGGCTCTCGACCGAGGGAGCCTCCCCTAACAAGCACAGTCAGTCAGTCCTCGCTCCACCACAGGAGAGGTTCGGAGGACAGGCAGTCTCTCCCTCAGGGCCACCGGGCAGAAGGCAGACAGCAGCAGCTGCCCCAGAACTCGGCTTGGAGCACAGAAATGCACCGGGATAGTGCCTCTCTGGCGTAGGGGTCGGGTGTGCCAGGAGAACAAGCCGCTCACAGGCAGAGGTAGCATGCCCATCTGACAGCATGCCAGGGGTGTGCCTGGACCCAGACCCTGAGGGCCTCCGGGAAAGCGCCAGCCCACCCTTCAGACAAGAGAGCTGGAGTCCAGAGTAAGCAGTCCTCACGACAGAAGGCGTCTCAAACCCAGGTCTCCGGCCTCTGGTGCAGTTTCTCCCTGTGACGATGAGAGGCGGTGTGGACATGTCAGAAAAGTGGCTCAGAGGGTCACAGAGAAGGCTCGGTCTCAGAGCAACTCTGAAAAACTATTTCTCTCCGCCTTCTAGGTGTCTCAGCTATAAAACGGAATTAATTATGCATACTTTCTTAGACTGTCTTGGAAGTTAAATGCTATAATGTATGTGAAGTTATTCATAGAGAAACTGCATTTTGTTGTAATTATTATAAATGTTATTTTAATGACGAACTAGTAGGCGCCACTGAAAGAGCAGTGGCTCTGCACAGCCGTCATGGGGTGAGACAGACAAGCGGCCCATAGGAAGCAGTGGGCACTGATGGTGGGACCAAAATGTCATCGCTCTGACAACACTTCCACCTCCCGCTGCTCCCCTGGAGTGAAGGAGCTGGCCACCACGCTACCACCAGCCTGGCAAGAACCATCCCTGCTCTGCTGGGAGACCTATGCACTCTGCTGCAAGGCCCTCACCACCACACACGCACCTGCTGCCAGCTGTCGTTGCCTCATGCCCTGGCAAGACTCACCGAGCGGGGAGGGGCGTGGCCACATGCCGTGGGAGAAGAACCCGCCGGGCCTCAGAAGCCATGTCTTCTCAGGGCCAGCAGCATGAACTTCCTAAGGGACAAGGACAGGCAGGGAAGGAGGTCTAACACGTGCACTCAGTATGTTCCCTGCAGGAAAATAAGGCTTCCTCAGCAGACTGAGAACTTTATCCTGCATTTAAGGTGCAACCATTAGGCACAAAGTTTATAAAAGCCCAGTAACACAAGGAGAAACGCAACAAGGCAAAACGTCTTCAAAGTCTGCATTTTCTGTTCATTTAATTGAAAATTACTCTTAAAGAAAGGAGAGACTGTTTTGTAACTAGTTTATAGATTAGAAAGAAGCTGTCCCAGAGTGTTTTATCATCACTTTATTTGCTTTCAAATCTCTTTACATTGTCACTTGCAAGAATAAAAAGTTTTACAGAATTTTATACAACTTTTTAAAGAAAAATTATTTTTAACAAAAAGCAAGAAGTAAACTGCCGGACACTTTATAGCAGTGGCTCCCTCAACAGTGTGGAAAGGTGCTGTCCTCACACTCAGAGGGGATGGTGGGCACAGAGTCAACACCCTCTGACTCCCACCCACACCTCAGCCCCGGAAGGGAGGGAGGTCCATGGCTGCACCGGATGGAGGGCCAGGAGCTCAAAGAGATATGCAGCTGAGTAAGGTGGAGGGTTCTGGAAATGGGTTGAAGGCTAGGGACTGTCTATGGGTAAGTGGACGGAAAAGTGTTTCCTGCATGAGGAAAGAAATCAAATTGGAATAGATAGCAGTCCAGAAAAAAACCTTGGATCACATAGAGAAAGCATGGTGTGATCCAGGAATCACACCTACTGTCAGGAAAGTACTGTCTCTTGAAAAGCCGTATAGCAGCTGGGAGGATGTCACACCCAGGGACCCAGGAGACAGAATCCAAACTCACAGGCCTGTGCTATACAACTAGGTCAGCCACTTCCTGTCAGAAACAAGGCCTGCCCAGCCACGAAAGACTCGAAGTCTCACTTTAGTCCCACTGCCCCCAAACAATGGTGCAGCTTTTCAGCTTTGAACAACCAGAGCTATAAAAAAGAACCTGAAAAGTGTTCACGCTTTGAGCAGTCCCAACTTGGTTCAAATTCTGGTTCTGGTCTTTTCTGGATATGTAAATGAACAAGTTCCATTGCCGGGAGAGGCTCCCGGGAAGCTTTGTGATAACTCCCAGGTGCTCTTAACCCAGAGTGCAGACAGATGCTCCAGCAGAAACTGGGCAATGATTTGGGTCAACACTTAGTCTCACGTCTTCTCTAACACGCAAGCGTGACACAATAGCTTTGCCTATGCAATAGGAATATGCTGGCCAAGAAAATGTCTAACCATCACCTTCATCTGGCCAAATGTTACTTCTGAGTTTTGCATTAAGAAACTTGTAATGTGGTAAGTTCTATTTCATCAAGAGGCTATGATGGCAAGAAAATGATACTGGATGATCCAGGAGAATCAGGTACCTAGAGAGTCATGAATAAGGGTTTCAAGGAAGGAAAATTCTGGAGTACTGCACATAGGTCCTTAATGTTTTAGTTTGCAACTAAATGGTAAACTTGCCTTCAGTGCTCAATTCAGAACAGCTATGATTACACCATACACACGCACCCAACAACATGAACTCCAGCATCAAAGCTGGAGCTACACAACCTTCACTGTGTAGATCCTGACTCTGCCCACAGCCTCATGTGCCATGCATGTTTCTGTCCTCCATATTAAGCCCAAGGCCCATCCCAGAGGAAGAACTCTGGGAACCAGACTGTGCTGCTGTTTACTGCTGTTCTGCCTCCCATGGAGACCACAGCAGCCTAAAATTCCTCCAACGACTCAGGCCCAGCTTTCACTGTACACAACCTGTCCTCAAAACAAGCCAGAGAGCTAAATCAGATAGAAGAGTCCTGAACAAGGAAAGGATACTGTCCATGGAAGAAAAAGCTTTAAAGTGTTTTGACCCATTTCTGCCTTATCTGAAATTTGAGTTCTTATTCAGCTCATATGAAAGTATGAAAGCCACATGTTTCTGTTATCAGAGTCAACAGCCCCCTGCAAGCCACGTATTTTTATGAGATGGGACCAAGCAGCAGTTTTTTTCAAGAATTTAAAGTAGGAAGATTCTAAAACATCACATTAGACAGCGATGTGTCTTCGAAGGATAAAAAGTGTGCTGAATGAAGCACTGAGTCATTTCTTCCTCTACACAAAGGGAACTTCATCAGAGCCCACCTGGATGCCTCAAGGTAATGAGGTGACCCCAAAAGCACAGGCGGAGACTTTTCTCCTTTCCCAAATACTAACGACAGGTGAAAGGTTAAAGTGTCACCACATCTGAATTTTCATGCATTTTAACAACCTAATTAACATTAAGGTAGTAACAGATATACTAAAGAACAGGGGTGAAGAAGGACTACAAACTACTGAACTAAAAAAAAAATTGCTTTGAATGGCCCACCCTTTCACAAACCACTACTGAGTTCATATTTTTCCAGCCTGATATTCACATCAGTTTTCCTACTAGAAAGTTAAGATTTTGTAAAAGACCGTTAAACCCATTTTTTCTCCTTTTATTAACCAAAAGATATCCAAAGGGCTTAAGCTCAAGAACACAAAATTTATATATATTTTAATTAAGTTCACATTCATCTGAGGTTATAGCCAAAATGTCCATACCTGTAGGGTGTGGGGTAAGATAATCAAATTCTAACACACATCTGTAATAACAACCTGGCATGCTTTTCTGGAAAGCAATTTGACAGCAGGTACTAAAGGACTTAAAAGTGTTCATAGTCTTTTACTAACTAATTCTACCTCTGGTAACCATCCTGAGAAAAAAATCTAGAAATCAGATAGAATCTTCCCACAGAGGTAAATAGTATTTATCACAACAGAATTTATAAAATTAGCAATAAAAAGGGTAGGATATAAATGGTCAGCATTTGGGAAAATATTCAGAGTGTCCTGGTAAAATCATATATATTCTTTGAAATAACACTGATGTTGAATGAAATGGAAGAATGTTTTTAGGTCAATACAGAGTGAAAGGTCAGGATAAGCTGCACCAACAGCTCATCCGCCTGGAAAGAGTAGGACTCTGGCCTCACACCTTAGCATGGCCACTGACGAGCTGAGGTCCTGAACCAGCCACCAAACCTCTCTGATCATCCATTTCTATGTAGGCACAATAGGGAAATGCCCTACAGGTTTGTTTTTTTTTTTTTTTTTTTTTGAGACAAGGTCTCACTTTGTAGTTCAGGCTGGCTCTGAGCTCACTGTGTAGCCTAGGCAAGCTTCAAACTCAGCAATCCTCCTGCCTCTGCCTCCTGAGTGCTGGGATGACAGGCGTGAGCCACCACGCCCAGCACTGTGGTATGTGGTATTGATGGCTGGTGGGCATGAGTCTCCAACACCCAGCATTGTATGTGGTTACCGGGGATCGAACTCAGGACCTTGCACTTGCGAGGCAGGCGCCGGAGCCACTGAGCTAACCCTCCGGCCCCTACAGGTCATTTTAATAAAAAGGTATAATAATATCCATCATCAAATAAGTACTAAAAAGTAGTGACTTAAAAAATCATGTATATTTGATCCCTGGTACCATTTTAAAAATTACACCTAAAGAAGAATAAAAACACAATGATTAAGGCCACAGGTGTAGCTCAGTGGTGCTGCCACCTGCCTAGCAAGTGGAACCTCCTAAATGCAATCCCCAGTTCTGCCAAAAAAAAAAAAAAAAAGCCCCAACCACAATGACTGAACTGAGTAGCAGAACTGTAATTGATTATTTTTCTGTCTAACATTTTTAGGTTTTTAACACCTTCTATAGAAGATAAAACAGTTTAAAATTATCCACTAAAATGTACTGAGTGGGTGGGGTAATAAAAATGTTAGCAGTGCCTTCACTTTTATATCATCTGAACCTTCGATGAGGCCAGCTGGTTTCAAGCCATACATAATGGATACCCATTTGTGAGCAGAGGCCTTTCCTGGTTAAGAGCCTTCAGAATGGCCTGATGAACAAAATCACAGCCCACCGTGTGTCACATGAGGGCTTTAAGATCGGGCCCCAGCCTACCCTCCTGAAATGCTAACATAAAACTCAGGATGTATCACTTCACCAGCACTCATCATGCCTGCTGAGGTACACACCCTAAATTTGTCTAAAGAAGGGACTACTCTCTATTCACTTTCTGGGAAACGGGACAGTCCAGGACTCTCATTAGTGAGCAAAACAGAAAATCTTGCCCTTCTTCCGCCACAAAACATGTCTGTTTGGGGCCAAACGCCTTAGAGGAAAAAAAGAACCAATCCGCTGTCTTCCTCTGGAGATGTTTAGCAAGTACAAGTAAGTACTGGGCAGTGAGCTAGCCTCATCTAGTGCAGTGTCTTCTTTTTCTTCCACTGCAAAGAAATTGCTGGAACAGGCCTATCATTGCTCTCCTTCTACAGACAGGATATGGCCTAGTAAAGTATGCGGGTTTGTCCAAGACAGCAAGCCTGGGAAGAAAGCTGGGGTGCTCTCCAAACCTGTGCTCCCAGCCCTTACTCTTCTGGCTCTCTGTGTGGGTGATCTATGCCTGAATTATGCCCATACATGGAGAGTGGTGACACAGACATGGATCAACGTGGCTATACTAAGAGTCCATGCCTCATGGCTCCACAGTGTATGCAGCACCCTCTCGGGAACAGGGGGCCTGTGACCAAGGCCCCAGGAAAGCATTGGCAGACCCCCACAGAGCACTGCAGCATAACGTGCAATCATTTCATACTTTGAGTTCCCTGTATCTGGTTTTGTGTGCAAAAAGAATGCTGGTGTTTAAAAAACAAAAAGGTTGGAAACTACTAGACTGAAAAATATAAACTTTGACTTCTTCTATATTTACCATCCTGATAAAATACCTCTTTAAATGTAAACCATCCTTTCTCTCCAGGCAGAAGATCTTTCTGTTCTACAAGGAACAACACGGTCAGCAGCCCAGCTAAGACCACCATGGTGTCTGTTCTCAGAAGCATGTGCATTTCAAAGAGAGCATCTCCTGCATCTCCCTCCTGTTGTGCCTGTGCCCTTAGGAAGGGAAAGACCAGGCAGCTGACCACAAGGCTCCCTGAAGGAGCACTCCAGCCCTCCAAAGATCACAGCAGGGCCTGCCTTGATGGGGTGCTCTCACACAGGAAGCCAGGGCTGTCTCCATCAACACGACTGGCGTTCCTACTGTTCACTGATAAAAATAAGCTCTCCTTCCAAGGGCTGGCTGGAGTCTCTCCCAGGCTTTCTGCCCTATGGTTTTTGATCTCTCTGCTCCCCCAGCCCTTAGAATCACTAGGGCTTCCTGTTTAGGGAGGCTGGCAGGAAGCAATAAAGATGAAGCCAAAGGTCACCACTTTCAGGTCCCCCTTCTGTCTCTTTTAGGCAGAAGCTCTTTCTCAATATGCTTTTCTTACTCTTTAAAAAAAAAAAAGAAGAAGAAGAAGCCTTTCCAGACTCCCATGTACACTTTTAAAAGGACTTCACTTTTCAACTATGACCTGCCCTGCCTCAAGCATAAGGCAACCTCACAACCATCAGGCCTTCCCGTCCTCCTGACAACTAGGTATAGCTGAAATAGAAATAGCCAGCCAGTGCTGAGCTTGCAGTGGGGGTGGAAGACCCAGGTCCCAGTGTGTACCGGGATCACAGGAGCACACGAGGAAGTGGGAGAAGCAGGGGGAGAGGAGAGGGGGTGGGGAAAGAAGGGGATGTGGAGAGTAAGAGAGATGGGAGAAAGCGGAGAAGAGACACTTGGGCACAGTCCACTGGGATGACATCCCTGTACCACCTTCTCCCCGCCTCGCACAACCCCCACTGCGGCCTTCTCTCCATGTCGAATACAGTAGGGTGGGTCTCCAAGGGTTTGTGAGCCGACGCTGCTCCTCAGGCCTTGGGCGCAGCACCCTGATGCACTCCCTGGGGTCCCCCTCCTCGCTGCTGCCCGTGGCGCACACAGCACCCTGTAAGGACACTGCCCTGTCTTCGCACCACACCTCCCTCCACTGTACCCGCTCCCACCTCCCCCCCGGTGGAGCTCCTCCGCAGCCCGGCTCTTCCATGGGCTTCTCCTCCCTCCCCAGAGCACCCCTCACTTACCAGTCAGGTGCCATCCTCCTGCCAAACGCAAACCCCAAGACACTCTTCTGGCCTGGTCTCCTCTGCCATTTTCAGAAACTAGTTCTGAGACCACTCAATTACAGGTTCCGGTCTGCTTTTCCTGCCCATTCACTGCTGCTCTTTCTCAATCTCCTATGTCCACCCCTGGCCTTCATCATGCAGATGCTGGTTGCTCCTAAGATATGGCACCTCATCTACCTATGTCCCCTTGCCGTGCTCTTTCCACTCACGTGAGCCCCCTGAAGACCTGAGATGAATCGTACCATTCCCTGGCTCCCTGTGGCTGCCTCCCCAGCTCCTCAGAACAACCGCGCTCGGTGTCATTGCTGGGCCTTTGCATAGCTACTGTTTCTGCTGCAAAGACTTCAGTTTATTCACATTGGCTAAATCAGCCCCGAGTATTGCCACACCACACACTCTTTTCAGTTTCCTGAAGGACAATCAGCCCGTTTGTTTACACTCCCTTGTGTCTTACCTTCTCGCCACTACACTGTAAGTCTCTGAAGGCAGAATGCTGTGCTTGGTCACTGTGACAGGCTCAATGCCTCAAAGCCCATCTGACACAGAGTAGTTAGTTATCCAATAACTATTTGTTGACTGACTGGTCGAGTAAGAAATAGGGAACCACAGCACCTAATAGGCAGCCAATCCAGAAACAAAAACCCTGATGATAAGACCAACTAAGCCAGAGATAAATTAGAATCAACTCGGAAACAGAAGTTGTGGCCAAGGATAAGTGCCAGGCGTTTCTTCCACTTCAGTATGTGAGGAAGAACACATAGCTTCTGAATTTAGGATTTGAAGACAGAATGTAAATGTTATAAAGCTCAATAGGAGAGAAATGGCAATGCTTGAGGGTGAGGTGGAGAGATGGAAAAAAGCATTAAGAGTACAAATTTTCTCATTCTTACTAATAGGAAAATTAATCAATTTGAAAAAAGTAAAATGTATCAACAACACAACTGTTGTACATTTTTGTTTTTTCTAATCTTTTTTCTTTGTCTTAAAGAGACTGAACCCAGAGTTATTATTCTTGCCATAAAGAAACTAACAGTAGTTCGGCAATTCTTTAATTAATTTGACTCTATTTCTTTCTCTTTTGTTGTACTAAGGTAAGATAAAATTTAATAGTTTTTATTAAAAAATACCCCGTGTAGCCAGACATGTGATGCAAACTTACAATCTCTACACTCTGAGAAGCTGAAGCAGGAGGATCACAAATTCAAGCCTATCCATGGCAATGTATGAAAACTCAAAATTTAAAACAAAAAGGCTAAATTTCTAGGAAAGCAGCTCAGTGTCAAGGAGTTCTGGGGAGTATTCGGTGCTGCTTTAGGAGAAATAACTCTGCCTCCACCAGCTTTTCTATCTATGCATAACAGCAGAGTCTGGGTCTGTCTGAAGGCTGATCTCATGTCAACAGCAACTGTTCTGTGTAGTAAGATTGAGAACTGTGGGGCCGGAGATTTAGCTCAGTGGTTCCGGCACCCGCCTCGCAAGCGCAAGGTCCTGAGTTCCATCCTGGTAACCACATAGAATGCTGGGCGTGGTGACTCACGCCCACCAGCAATCAATGCCACATACCACAGTGCCGGGCGTGGTGGCTCATGCCTGTAATCCCAGCACTCGGGAGGCAGAGACAGGAGGATTGCTGAGTTCGCGGTGGCTTGCCTGGGCTACATAGTGAGCTCAGGGCCAGCCTGAACTACAAAGCGAGACCCTGTCTCAAAAAGAAAAAAAAAGATTGAGAACTGCACCTGTAATGATATGTCTTGGTTCTTATTTTTTCCCCATTCCTCTGCCCTCCCTTCAACCCCTCAACCCCTTATATGCATGAGCTTTCTCTCTGGCTTTGTTTCTTCTTTTCTTTAATTATTTTTCTTTCCCTTCTTTCCTTTCCCCCACGCTGCCTCCCTAGTTCCCCATCTTGGAACATTTTCTCCCTATTTCACAATATCTGTTATACATTTTGGTCTTCATTTACACTTTCAGTTTCTCACACCAGAGACAGTATTTACACATGTATCCTATTTGTTTTGCTTCAGATTATGGCCTCAAGGTACATCCATTTAGCTGCAAATGTCTCAAAGGGAAAAAATGCCTCTCACAGTAACATCCAAAAAAACTGAACTTTCTAGGAATCAATTTCACAAAGGTAATAATTTTTTCTTTCTTGACATATATTTATAACCTGCATTGTGATGCTTTGATTTGTGTGTACACTGGATGATAATCAATAAGGGTAATTAATGTATCTAAATTTTGATCGTTTCTTTATGGTATTTGATTTCCTGCCTGTTAGTTATTTAGAGATACACATGCATTGGGGTTAACTATGTGTACCTTGTTGTGCCACAGAATGTCAAAACTTGTATTTTCTAACTTTAACATTGTAGCTATTGAGCAATCTTTCCCCATCCTCTTCTAGCCACTGTTCCACCTTCTACTTCCATGAAATCAACATTTTTAGATCCAAGTATCAGTGAGAACACGTTGTATTTTTTTCTGTGCCTAGTTTCCTTCATTTAACATAATGTCCTCCAGGTCCATACATGTAGCTGTAGAGGACTCCCCTGTGTCTTTCCCCATGGTTTGCTGAGGACCATTAAGGTTGATTGTACATCTCAGCTCTTGGGAACGGTGCTGCAATAAGCATGGTTGTTCAGCTGTCTCTTCAATATGCTGATTTCATTTCCTTTGCACCCAGACCCCATAACAGAATGGCTGGATCATACAGTAGTTCTATTTTTGGTTATCTAAGGAAACCTCCTACTGTTTCCTATAATGTCTACTCCTATCAAGCATGTAAGAGTTCAGGCTGAGGTGTAGCTCAGTAGTACAGTACATACCTGGGACTCATAGGGCCTGGGTTAGGCTCCCAGCACTGCCAAAGAAAGAGAGAGAGAGGGTTCCCTTTTGTAGACAGTCTGGCTGGCATCTATTATTACCGGCCGTGTGCCTGTGCTTGAGATAAGGTCTCACTATGCTAACAAGATTAGTCTTGAGGGCCAGAGGGTTAGCTCAGTGGTTCCGGTGCCTGCCTCGCAAGTGCAAGGTCCTGAGTTCAATCCCCAGTAACCACATACAATGCTGGGCGTGGAGACTCACACCCACCAACAATCAATACCACATACCACAGTGCTGGGCGTGGCGGCTCACGCCTGTAATCCCAGCACTCGGGAGGCAGGGACAGGAGAATTGCTGAGTTCGAAGCTTGCCTAGGCTACATAGTATGCCCAGAGCCAGCCTGAACTACAAAGTTAGACCCTGTGTCAAAAAAAAAAAGATTGGTCTTGAACTTGGAGGCTCAAGCAATCCTCTTGTTTCAGCCTCTCAAGAGCTGGAATTGAGACAGCACCACCATACTGGGCTCATTTCTTGTCCTTTTGACCATGACCATCCTCACTAGAGAGAGGTGGCATCTTGCCATGGCTTTGGGTTATATCTCTGATGGCTAGAGCCATTCAACATCTGAAAACAGACAAAAACAGTAGCTCTTCTCTTTATTAGCAAGCGAGGCCTCACTGCAGCAGTACAAGTTTCTCCTCAGATCCCTTTTCCACTGATGACCTGCCAAAGCCCGCTCTTCTTTCTTTCCCACGAACACTCTCCTGGCCCTGCAGCCTAATACAAAAGGCTGTTGCTCCCTGATACCTCCCTGGCATAGTCCAGGGAGGGCTTTGCCTCTCTTTCTACACACGCTTCCCTACTTCAGAAATCAGAACAATGCTTGTCCAGCAACCAGGTGACCAGGTGAGACCAGGTGCTCTTTAGGACCCGGGCCTTTGATGGTAAAGAGGCCCCATGGCATGCAGATGCACATGCACGCATGCGCGTACACACACACACACACACACACACACACACCAGGCAGCACCTTGCAATGAGATCCAATGAGTCTCAGTGAGAGAGAAGCAACCCCGCTAAGAGGAATGAAGGACTATAAAAGACCTCCTCCAAGTTCTTGTCAGGTTTCACCACCAAACCACTCTGGATCCATTCTCATGAAGAGAAAAGCCTTCCTTCTGGGAACCATCCAGTTTTGGTAATAGCAGATGAAGGGCCATTACTGTGTCCTCACTGCCTGGCCACCTGCCTCCCCTGGAGAGGCTGAGCTCCTTCAGAATAGGACACTCACCAGCCTCATTGCAGACCCCTGCTCTCGGAAGGCCTGGCACACAGAATGTCTAGTACTTGATACATTAAGTAGGCCACAGACCATAAGATATGCACTTAGAAATGGAAGATCAGGCACTATTCCAAGTGCAACAGTGGCTATGGGTGACTTCCTACCATCAAAATATATGGAGTGACAAGTTTTGGAAGGCCGGCTATGTACTTCCTATGGATGCAGATCCTGCCCTGCAACATGAAAACACCCAGTGACATCATGTCCACAAGTGACCACATGCTCCCCTTGCCCCAGACATGCCTCACCTCTCATTAGCAGCTCCTACAAAAGACTTCCTGCTGTGGGTTATAACTGCTCAGAAAACATGGCTCTTTACATGTCTTCTGCTTCAAGAGAACCCTCATCTGAGGACAACGCTTCATTTTTTTCACCTGACACTAAACACCTGCCACTTTAACAAGTATCCTCATGATCTTATCTCCACAGGCTGCATCACCAGGTGACTCATTTCCAGTTTCCCTGGGAGACCAGAGGACTGGAGCCAATCCTGATAATTCCATATTTACAGGACACCAGGCTATGCTAAGCTTTGTGCCAGGCCCTTTGCACCCTTCACCACTCACCCTGAAAATCAGTATTACTCCTTATCCAGCCCCCACAGAGCAAGGTGCATCAGACCACTCAGGAGCAGGACAGCGCACAACTGTGCTTGTTACTGTCTCCCGGCTCTGAGGTATCACCCCGATGCTTACGGCCTGGCTCCCCATGTAGCCACTCCCAGGGGGGCCAGCAGGCTGATGCAAGGGCATTTACATGGAACCCATTTCTGAGTGGACTGGCTTCCAGGGGCCTGTCCAGTTCCAGAAGTTGGATTGATGTGACTGTCCTGGAGAGGCAGCTGCTCTTGTTGCAGACAAAAATAATGGCAGGGTCTGAAAAAATGAAGATCAGCCTGTAAGACCTGAGAGAAGACAAGGCAAAGAAAGAAAAAAAGAGGGAGCCATAAACATGCAGGAGAAAAGCATAAAAAGTTAAAATACTGGATTGAAAGTCATGTCTCTCCTTGATAAAAATGGAAACAATGAGGTTTATAAGAAAACACAGAGCTGCCCCCTTCAAGGCCTTCTGCCAGCTTCCCATGGCTAGTGGTGGCAGAAATAGACTTAAGCCCAGGTAGCCTGCCCCTCACCCCACATCCCTGTGGTACGTGCCTTCTAGTCATTACTGTCATACCATGATGGTCTGGCTGGCTTCATCACCTCAGGGTCTAGCACTGAGCCTGACATATAACCACAAATACAGAGAAGGATGGACAGGTGCTATGTTTTAGATCTGAAATGCACCCAAAACCGTCCATGTGTTCAGAGATGGGACTTCGTGAGATGACTGGGTTGTGAGAGCTCTAACTTCATCAGTGTATTAATCCACTGGTAAGATCCTAACTTACGACATTATTGGGAAGTGACAGAAATAGAGACCAGGCAGCTGAAGGGAGTAGAGCATGGGGCCATGACCTTGGAAACTATGACGTATCTGTTCCTAACTCCTTCCTCTCTGCCTTTAAGGCTCTCTCCTTTGCCATTATGGAGTGAGCAGCTTTTTCCACCATACCCCTCCACCATGATGTCTCTGCCTCATAACAGACCTAACAGAGTGGAGCCAATAGACCATGAACTGAAACTTCTGAAACAGTGAATCAAAATAAACCTTTTCTCCTTTCAAGTTGTCATTCTCAAAAACTCTGTGACATCAACAGAAAGCTAACTTCCAAAATGAGCTTTCAAAGCCCCAAGTAGCCCTCGCGTTGTTCCTAGGTGAGCCTGCCCAGAGGACAGTCCTTCCCAGATCACTCACACAGGTGGCCCTTCTGCTATCTCTACCTTTGAGCACCAAAGTATCACTACCAAGAGTGTTTCCTACAGAAATGAGGAGACTTTCTCTGGGAGATGATGGAAATCTCATTACAAAGTCATGGAGTTAATATTTTGAGAAATAATTAACTGTGGTGATCTAGATAAGAGCCAAGATGAAAGACAGTAAGTTGGTGAGCTCAGCAGAAACATGGGCCTCTGAAGTCAGCTTCAAAGGGTTCTGATCTGCTGTCCTACCTGCTGCGATTAAGTTACAAAAATAACAAAGAACTAAAAACTCTTCCACCCAGGACCACTCTGCCCAGCAGTCTCTGCACAACTTGCAAGGACTCCTGCTGCCTGGGGACAGAGACCAACCCTTACCATCCCTTCAAGGCCTTCTGCCAGCTCCCCATCCCACTCTGAAGACCCACCTCCAGCCAGCCTCAGCACAAGCCTCCAGTCTCTTTAGTCTAGAAGCCTTCTCTTCTCCATCCATCCAACTCTACCCATTTGGCCAATTTCCAGCATTCAACCCAAAGCCCCTTTACCAAAACACCATTGGAAACCACCTTATTTGAGTAAGTACTCTGCTGGTAGGCAGTATGTTATTCCAACTATTTGTCACCATTCTGAGTGCTGTATGAATCCCTATTTTTATTTTACAAATGAGAAAATTGGTATCAGAGTCTAAGTGACTTGCCTAAAAATACACAGAAAATTATCTAAGACTGATTATATGATCCCCAAGTACATCTTGTCCTATTTCCATCTCTTTGATGGTCAAAAGTTACTATTACCTACTTCTGGCCCTGGAAAGATAAGAAAGATTAAAATATCTGAAAATGTAAACACCTCCGGGTGCCAGAAACAATGCTAACTTTTTATTATATACTTACAGTTCTCATGTTTGTGTCTTCATTTTGCAATGAACATAGAGGATTTACCATTTAGTTTACTCCCAAGCATCACTTAGGTATATTTATTGTACTGACTATCCTGAGCACGACTCAGACACATTTCAAGCAGTCAATTCAATTGGTGGATTCTCCTTTGCATGAAATATTCTGGTGTGTCTGTTTCATATGGACTATTTTTTGCAGAGCTATTTAGAACAGTGTATTAACCTTTGATGTTAGTTTCTAGTGAAATGTAATAAGTTCTGCTTATTTCATTTATTAATTCATGTTTATTTTGTGATAACCTATAATTTTGCTATGATCTATAAAAATTGTTATCATAAATAT
>PVIC010026147.1:12287-24842 GCA_004025085.1 Thryonomys swinderianus | reverse complement strand
AGTGGACCACCACCAGTCTCTGTCACCTCGGAGCAACACTGTCCTTCCTGCTGATCTTCGAACGTCCTTCATTTTAATTCCACTGGCCAAGGATTCTAGTTTATAAACACTTTGTATAATCCCTATGTTGCCTTCAAAATTTCCCCTTGCCTCTTTTTGACGTGTTCTTAATTTAATATGATGTATATAATATACATATATACACATACATATAAACATACATATTTCCATTATTATCCTCCACTGTTATAAATTTATTAACCTTTGGAGGATATAATTGTGTTTTGCTTTGTTCATAATTATTTATAATATAAAAAAACCTAGAACCAATCTACATTTCTACAAATAGAGGTTTAAAGAAATAAATTATGGCATATTTACACAGTGGAATGCTACATAGCAATGATAAAGAGCAGTGTTTATGTACACAGTACTTCGACTAAATTTCAAGAAAAGAATTATGTCCACTGAAAGAAGTGTGAGGGAATTTCACATCCTAAATGATATCATGTATGAGAAATTCAAGAGAAGACACAGTGAATCTAGGATGACAGAATAATAATAATAGAATTACCTGAGGAGGACGGCCCTGCCTGAAACAGTGAGTAGAAGCGTGTTCTGGGGATCCGGAAGCATCCGCCTTGACTTGGCTGCTGGTAGTACACTTGGATACATGGGGAAAAGCTCCTCGAGCCATACATTTAAGATCTGTACATTTGTACGTGTAAGTTACACATCAGGGAAAAGGAAAATGTTCACACAGTGAAAATGTCCACGTGGGATCCTCAGCAACCAAACACAGGGGATGCAGGTGTTTTAGGCTCCCCAGGCTCTGCGTGGGCAGCTCTTCAAGCCTGCTGGGCGCGCCCCAGGTGGGCGCGGCGTCGGGGCCCGCGCTCACCACACCGCGGGTGGACGCCACGGCACGTTCCTTAGTTCCTCTCTAGAACACCTCGTATAAAAGCGTTAGATTCTCCTTAGCCCAAAGGACGTTCGGAACTATGGAACACGCATTTCAATGTTCCTGTCCATTCCATCTTATTGAAAACTCCATGGTTGCGAGCTGGTTTGTTTACACCGAAGTCCCCACCGGGTTACCTTGCCAGCGGATGGCTCTCAATTGGTACTTGTCAAATTAATGAGAGAAAGAAGAAGTGAGTGAAGAAAACTCGACATGACTGATTAGGGTTACTGTTCAAAAGAAATTAAAAGGCTGGGATTTTACAGCAAGATGTATTTCTGTTTGTACCAAGTTAGTTGTGTGAGATTCTTAGGAAAAAAGAGAAATCTAAAGAAGACTATGCTTCAATCAAATAAATAATTCCAGTTTGGGAGTCAAAAAAACGAAAACTTGGAGTCAGTGGTAGTAGGAGAAATGAGTTCACTCCTAATGTTCAGTAGGAAGCAACACCATCCTCACTTGGGCATGGTGACGGAAGGGGCAGGACTTCTCTCTTTCCCAGCGCCCACAGAAGCAGAAATGTAGCTTATTGGCTGCATCTGCTGTCAGGTTGACTGGCTGCATCTGCTGTGCGCCCTGCCTCCAGAGCGCCGGAGACTGTTCGCCCAGTTCTTTCAACCCAGACTGAGAATGAAAACAAGCCTGGGTAAGCTGAACATTCCTCAAGAAACCATCCTCTGTTTCCTAGGACCAAAGCTGAAGTATATCCATCGATCAGATGCTGACTCTGCTTCCCTTTTCTATATCCATCCTCTTACTTGGAGTGTTGTGATCCATAACTGCTGACCTCATAGGGGGGTTTGTCCCTACCATGCCCCTGTCACCTCTCTGAAGTCAGCTAGGAGATGGTGCTAGACTTGATTTGGACCCCTTGGGACTGAAATGTTCACCCTGAGCCATGCTGATTATGTTTCCCACCAGACCCACAAATTCAAAGGGCTCTTATGCATCTGAGGAAATACTGTCCGTGATAAAGGGGCACAGGGAGGATGGCAGGGGTATTAAGAAATAGCGTAACATAGATTGAAATATCACTTTTTCCTACCTTGTATGCCACTAGCAATTTATTTAACAAGGAGAGAAGGGTTTCAGGAACTCAAGCTGTATAGGTTTCTTTGACACCAGAGGCAGGTATGAAATTATATTTTAGATAAACTCTAATATTTACATTAAAAATCCCAAAATAATTGGAGTCAGCGCTCAAATGAATCTTCAGAAAATGAGCAGATGCCGAGAATTTGCTTCATACTTCTTCTCCATCAATGGCTACAGAAGGGATAACACTAATTTTTACTGCCATACAATGTTTATTTATTGACCATAAATAGGTTATGCATACAATGTGTTATCTTTTATGTCTGGATTATTTTGTTCAATATAATAGTTTATAATCCATCCATGTAGTTATACATGTATTTTATATAACATTTTTATACAGTCACCTTATGATAGACATATGAGTTGTTTTCATCTGTAGATCATATGAACAGCATAGCTGAACATTTTTCTATAAACGTTTTGTGGATACACACACATTCAGTTCTTTAAGCTAACACATAAGAAGAAATACTAAAATGTCGGGTAGTGTACACCTAACTGTTACACCCTGAAAAAATATTCTCCAAAGGAGCTCTAGCAATGTTAAAGCCTCTCCGTCAGTACAGAAACATTCTTTTGCCCTCCACCTTTCACCAGTCATCACTTGGTATTGATCGCCACATACATTTTTTTATGGTTATAAATCCAATTCCAATTCATTTTGGTTTTGCCTCTATATTTGTTATACATAATGTTAAGGTATACTTGGAGTTTTCAGCTTAGTGCTTAGGCCATAACATCCCTGTCCACTGAGTAATCTTTTCAGTGTGTAGTTGTTTATTGATCTCTTGAAGTAGTATCTCACGAGTGGCCCAGTCTAGTCGTGAACTTGCGATCCTCCTATTTCAGACTCCATAGTGCTTGGATTACAGGGAAGTATCACCATATGCAGCAGGATTCCATTGGTTGCTCATTGAAAAGAAAGTTAACTCACTTAAAGAAACCACAATTCAAGTTTACTTTGGTCATTTTATATGGAGTCAACTGTAGGAAATTCTTTGCTATCCCAAGGGTCAGAGAGCTATGAAAGCCAAAGTCAAATCCATAGGAGAGTGGTTCTGTGCTTAGGACACAGCCCACAGGATGGGAGAGAGGAGCACAGCTTTCTTACTTGGCACATCGAACCCACAAGTGCCTGGCATTTCTGTGATGTCTCCTGCTGGCCCCGATTCCCGACAGTGACCCCTCGCTAGTCACAAGTTCTATGGGCTTTCATTTCCCAAACTGTGAATCTCATCCAGGGCCGACATGATGGTGCCACAGAGGGCTGTGCGTGGATTCCTGGGATGCTTCCGACAACCCCCTTCACAACTGCGCTGCTCCTACAACAGCACGGCTCTGTCCAGGTGCTAGTTGATGCCTCTGAGTCTCCCAGAACGTGAGGGATTACATACATAAGATCTTTTTCAGCAAATACACATCAATGGTAGACTATTTACATATGAAAAACGACTGTATAAATTTTATTTGTTCTTTCTAACATATATTTAAACACAAGAATTAGAACATGCATAATACATGAATAGATAAATATATGATCCAGTTAAGATGAAATACATAATAGAAATAAGGGATGATCAAACACCCAATAAAATAATAAAATCTCCATTCTAACAGTTGTTTTATAGAGACAAAAATGTGCTTAAATCTGTCACTTCTCACCACGTTGTGCAGCTCAGTGAAACCTTTCTCTGACAGGACTCTCTCAGTACTGATGCTATTTCGACCTTGGTGTCTAATGAGGGCTCTTTTATTTTTCTCAAAGTTCATTTTTCTTTGACATCCTGCGGCAGTTTTCTTCACTATCCCCCATGCCCTCATCACACCACAGAGTGGCATAGGACACCAGATGTCTATATTTAATGCAAAAATATGGGCTCCACTTATAGTCAGTGTGTTTAGCCAAGTAATTATTGCACATATTTACCACGTGCTATTTATTTTGCATTTTGGCCTCAGCCAACCTGCATAATTACAACTTCGTATTCACTTGGTTTCTCTATCAAGTGATGGCTAGTGGCTCTTTGTGGGCTAATCTGTGTTCATAACTGGAAAATAAAACAGTGATCATAATTTTTTTTTTTTTTTTTTTTTTTTTTTGCTTTTTGAGACAGGGTCTCGCTTTGTAGTTCAGGCTGGCCCTGAGCTCACTATGGTGCCCAGGCAAGCCGCCGCGAACTCAGCAATCCTCCTGTCTCTGCCTCCCGAGTGCTGGGATTACAGGCATGAGCCACCACGACTGGCATTGTGGTATACGGTGTTGATTGTTGGTGGGCGTGTCTCCACGCCCAGCATTATATGTGGTTACCGGGGATCGAACTCAGGGCCTTGCGCTTGCGAGGCAGGCGCCGGAACCACTGACCTAACCCTCCGGCCCCGATCATAAATTTTTTTTGAGACAGGATCTTGCTTTGTATTTCACGCTGGCCCTGAGCTCACTATGTAGCTCAGGAAAGCCTAGAACTCAGCAATCCTCCTGCCTCTGCCTCCCAAGTGCTGGGATTACAGGCATGAGCCACCATGCCCAGCATTGTGGGGTATGGTACTGATTGCTGGTGGGCTTGAGACACCACACCCAGTATTACTGTATGTGGTTACCAGGGATCCAACCAGGGACCTTGTACTTGCTAAGCAGGCGGCAGAACCACTGAGCTAAAATCTCTGGCCCCAATCATAAAAATTTTGTAGAAAATATCAGAGAGGTTTTTTTAAATGTTTCTCAATACAAAAAACAAAAAAAGTTATAGTTCTGACACAACTTAATAATGTCATATTAAATATGTCTCCTTTGTCCCTTTACAACACATCTAGCTGGGCATGGTGGCTCACACCTGTAATCCCAGCCCTCAGGAGGCAGAGGCAGGAGATTGCTGAGCTCAAGATTTGCCTGGGCTACATAGTGAGCTCAGGGCCAACTGAACTATAAAGTGAGACCCTGTCTCAAAAAAAAAAAAATAAAAATAAACCACATCTATTATGGCCAGGGAGATACAGATTTGTACTGTGGTTCTGTGTATCTTGTTTTTACATTCATAATTTTATGCACAACTTTTCTTACAAAATACTTCCCATTTTTCTAATTTTATTTTGCAAAAACTGTGAAATTCCCATAGGTTTACTAGATTATAATTCTTATTTGGGAGCAAGACTGAATTTTGGCAGTTTACCTCTGTAACTCTGAAGATGTGAGTTTCACAGAGTAAGTGCTTAATACTTGTTTAGTGGAATTTTTTAAGGGAACCAAAGTTGCTATAATGTAATAACTGGTGAGTTATTATCTACCTTTAGCCTAGAATTAAAAATCTCACTATATATAGAGAGAGAGATAAAAATTTAATAATAAAGTAAAATTGTGACTATTTCTTTAAAATAGTCTGATTCTTATGATGCTTAGAAATAAATGCAAAGAAGCCAAGTGTGTTGGCAAACACATGTAATCCCAGCTGCTTAGGAGGCTGCAATGGGAGAATCACAAGTCTGAAGCTGGTACAGGGAACCTTAACCAGATCCTGACTCACAACAAAATTTTAAAGTGATTGGTGATGTAATTCAGTGCTCCATGTTGTTCAGTGTCTAATATCACTAGAGACAGATGAGAGAGAAAGCACCATTTGAGTCAACTTTGGCAGGATGTCCCTTAAACTCCATGGAACACCTTAAGTGCCTTCTGTTGTATTATAGATGACATGGGCTCTTCTTGGTGTTATTGTCAAGTGCCCTGCTAATTGGTAGTGTTACTCTTTTCTGGAATAGCTCTTGTCCAAACATGAGAAAGCTGCCATCCGTGTTTCTGGGCAGTCAGCAATGAATGAATCACTGGAAGTGACACAATAAAACAGCTCCTTGACTCAGTGTGGATCCCACTCTCAACACAATTCACACTCTGGAGCACCTAGTGAAATTAGACAAGAGTTAAACTCGGTCTGAGGGTCGGAGACAGTGACAACCCGGGTGACCTGGTACAGCGAATGTTGGTAGTCCCTGGCAATCTAATAGCTAAGACTTTATAGTAAACTGTAAGGAGAGTCACTAGATAGTGTAAAACTCTCTTGTAGAAGGGAAATGTTAATGATAAGAACTCTAGAAATAGGTAGCTACGTCCAAGTGTCATTAAAATACTAACGAGAGGACTAGGCCAAGGCCTGATTTTAAAAAATAACAATTTCAAACTGGGCGTGGTGGCTCACACCTGTAATCCCAGCATTGGGAAGGCAGAGACAGGAGGATTGCTGAGTTTGAGGCTTGCCTGGGCTCCATAGTGAGCTCAGGGCCAGCCTGAACTACAAAGCTAGACCCTGTCTCAAAAAAAAAAAAAAAAAAAAAATTCAAAACATTTAAAATAACATTTATGTCCTGTAGGCTGAGGAGCAGCAAGGTAAGCAGTGGGCTTAATTTGAGTAGCAGGTCTTTAGAGAAGGGTTAAAGTTCAGTAGACCTTACAAAAACCTACCATGCTAAAATATCTTTGGGAATACTGAGTCTAGTGGTAGGGATGTGCATGTGCATTGAGTTCAGACTCTTAAATTTCCTGATTTATCTGGATACTCCAGAACCTCTTGTTGAAAAGTACAGTATTACTCTGAGACCCATACAGGGTGTTCAAACAAGTCAGAGTTTTTAAGGCAAAGCTTAATATAATAAAGATTTTTTTTTTTTACTTTTCTTCTTTGCCATCAGATATACAAGCAGTGTCCAATGTTAGCACTGACCAGTGGGAAAATGCTGAGACTACTAAGAGACAAAATAAATTATACACCTCAAATCTTTGGGATATGTCTTATATATACTTCCAGGTAAAATTATTATTTTTATTGTATCCTGAGAAGTCTATTTTATATAAAACAAAATAAAGGAAATAAAGGGAAATACTCTCCTGTTAAATTCAGCATGGGTCCCTGTAAAGAGTTCAGAAATAGATTATTATTTTTAATTACAGAATAGCTGCATGCACTGCCATGGAAACTGTAAAGGAAATAATCAAAAACTCAAAGAAATGGGAAACCTAGATAAATTTCAGGATAATTTAGTATAGACTGGAAGGTTAGCACTTGTCTCTGACTAACCTGAGGGCAAAAGTACTCACTGTTTACCAAAGTGATTAATACATACATTGGTATAGGAGCTATTAGCTCTGTTGAGAATTTCAGTAATTATTTTCAGTATGACACTGGAATTGGTAAATGAGCTGAGAGTACAGAATCGAGCTCTTCTAGCAAAGAGGCCAAAAGAGTCTAGAGCAGCAGAGACAAGTTGGCAGCACTTAACTATTATAGGCAAAGTGGGCATGATGATGGGCAGAGGTGGCATGGTCTGCAGGGATTAAGACTGTTAAAACAATATGATGAAATTGTTCATTTGAATGCTTATCAGATCACAGTTTGTAATTCAATGGTATAAAAAAACAGTGTACTTGTTCCCAGGGTTACATAAATTGTTCTGTTCTCTTCTACGTCTGCAAGGATGTGACTGTTAGACGTTCTGGAGAGCGTCACGGTGGGTCACTGGACTGCTGACACTGCGTCAGTCACTTTGGATCATCATGAACAGAGAAATGTCCTTTGCTTTTTGAAAATGTGCTCATACATATTCCAGATGGTTAATCATAAGCCCTACCACGGGTGTTGATTCATCGAAGACAGTTTTAGGGATGCAGTAGTATTGGGCACACTGGTTAATCTCTCACAAACTATCAGTCTCTTTCAACTTGCATCTTGAACCAAAAAAAAAAAAAAAAATTGGCAAGGCTCTCTGAGTTCCAAAAGAGGCATATTTCATACTTGAGAACACTCCTTTGATCTTGTTTTTGAGTGCCATGGAAAAGTGCCAGCTCTGTACAGAGTGGAGAACAAGACAGAATTCAGCAGAAGATTCAGGCTTTGTAAAAGTAGCTCCATCACTTCAGTCACCCAAAAGAATCTTGTCACAGTGATTCATGCTGAGATAAGAGAAAAACAAACTGGATGGCTTGTAAACAACAAAAGTATACTTCTTACAATTCTGGGGGCTGAAAAGTTCAAGATCAAGGAAGCAACAGGTTAGTTATCTGGTGAGGTCTCACTTCCTCATTCAAAGGCTGTCCTCTTCTCACTGTGTCCTTGTGGACTGGAAGGGCCTGAGAGGTAAGATGCTACCACTTGGAGTTGCAGATAAGGACATCACTAAACATAAAGCTGTGATCTCCTTGAATTTATGTTGGTGTCCTCCTATCAGTAGACTAGAGAACACAAAAAGGGTATTTAACCCTAAACATTGTGAGAAGACAGAGTTAATACTGCATCACATGAGTGACTGAAATACTTCTGGGATGACAATGACACATTAGGACATTTTAATACTCTGGGGTGTTATAACTCTGAGTGGATCCCAACTACAAAGGGGGAAAAAAAAAAGAACATGGTAGAAGCTTCCAGAATGAGAGTTTGAATCATTCCACCAGGCAACCAATCCATCTGGCCCCACAGAAGTGTTGGTTAAGGTTCTGGGAAGTCCAGATGGATGAGAGAGATGAACATTTCTGTAATTTCAGGATTAATGGTACCAACAGTCAGTCCCTCTCAACTTTTGTAGGATTTCCAAGAAATTGTGACTAACCAGAGTCCTGGATTAGCTAGATTTTTCTAGATATATGAGTTCAATATGAGAAGCCAACAGAACTGAATGCTACAGAGATGAGTTTTGGTGTTTGCTGTTTTTTCCCACCCCCATTCCCTTCACCTACCAGTGCACCCTTCTCTCAGTCTATCCACTCCTGAGCAACAGTGATATTGACTAATAATAATAATTGTTTATAGCTTCTCCCTTCTCTTGATAATTTTCCTCTGGGGGCTGTCTTTTTCCTGGGAACTTCATCTAGGGCATAATCCTTTACAGGTCACCATAGCAACTGATGAACAACAAACAGAAGGGTTCAGGAAGTGCCTGGAGGACAGAGGGAGCTGAAATCTGGGTGAGTCATCCTCCTGGGTGCACCATGGTTGGGATGGGTCAGTCTCCATCCACTAAGAGAGCATATCTGTTTAGATTTCTTCTCTTCTTCTTATGTTTTTTTTTCCTTAAAAACACAGGATAGTACAGAGTTTCACATATCGTTTATATTTGGCATCTGAATTCAGATATATCTGTCAGTTAATCCCATTCATAGGTTTTGCCTAATAAACACAGGACAACATTTTCCACAAAGAACTTACTCTTTTGTTACCTGCTTCTCTTAAATTCTACATGTAATAAATCTCTTTCAATAAAATTCCCCTCAGGATGTGACTTCTTGTGATCCCTTCCTAAGAGAAGAATTTATTAAGGAAAATTCAAGCTGAGCTTTTGAATGTTATTCATTTTTTCTTCTAAGTGATCTAACATGTCCCTTGATCAAAAATGTAAATAAGTGCCCACCATTTTGGTAAATGTGAGACTCATTCCTTTGTAATTCACTTTAAGAGTAATAAATCCATACACACATTCTTATCCTTGGGAGCTGGGGCATCTAGGTGAGTGGCTACAATATAAGTCTAGGAATTACCAAGATTGATAATACAATTTAAATAAACCTTTACTATCTTGATATCCACTATCAAGGAGTCTAGAAAATAGGTTTTCTAGATTACAGAGAGTTTATGGATGAAACATTATTAAAACCATAACTGGTTTGAATGGGAGTCCATAAATTTTTATTGCAATTTTCATGCTTTCTTAGACAGAGGATATTGGATATTATTTTGGCGGTTTTTGATGACTCGAAGTTATGGTTATTAACAGATATTACTTCTGGAATGTACTATAATGGTGATGCCTTTGACTCTGCTTAGATGTGTTTGTATCTGCACTAAATGAGGAATGATGGCTCTGTTTTGTGTCCTTGTGTCTGATTTTGATGGTCCTGTTACCTCTTTTCATTACTTTAGAATTTTTATGTTGAGCATATCCATTCACTGCAATTCTTATCTCCCTTTCAATTAGTGTTACCATTTTATTGACATGTGCATTAAATGTAATGATAATTATTATTAATGAATGATTACTGTGTGTCAGGGATTTTTTTCAGGAGCTTATATTGTAATTTTCAGAATGCTCACACTCAAAAAATGACAATTAATTCTACAAACATCACACATGGCTTTCTTTTGAACCAAGCACCAGAGTTTTAGTGCATGAACTTGTGGACATTTTTATTTGCTCATGAGGTTAGAATTTGTCCCCACCTATACTTTTAGCTATGTCTTGGCTATGGAAGAGATGGCTGAATTCTCTGACTATAAACATGTGAAACTATATGACTGAAACTAAGACTGCAAGGAAGTTAGGATATAAATCACATCGAATGAAGTGCTAGAGATTTGCTAATACAATGAGAGAAGGAAGGCCATTCTGAGTGACAGAAATCATCTTTATGATGCTACTCAACTACAACTTTGTAAACCATTTAATACGCATGGACAAAAAATTCAGATAATTTTCATTACTTTCATTCATTCTTAAAAGATGACTTTTCACATGAATGTGGAAATTCTAAAGTAGATTTCCCCTAGCTTTTCATTCATTCCTACAGCTAAACCAAGTTTTTATGAATAGTAATGATAAGATAATTGGAGATACTTTTAGATATGTCCTTAACAGACTTCCTAGCATTTACTTAGATTCCAGTTGGACCTTGTTATCCTAAACTAATTTTATCATTCTCACATGACTTGGGAAACATGAGGTCATCTCAGAGTTATCAACATTTTCATTTCCTTTGTGCTCCAGTTAAAGCAACATAGCACAAGGTATATTAACCAATAAAATGTATCCAAGTTGGTTGTTGCTTGTGCTCTTAATTCTTCCTCCTGGGGATCCTGGATTAGTGTCTTCTTGGCCTCCCATTAATTTACAACATTCTTTTCAAACATGTGTATAACTCTCCCTGAAGTATTATTGGTTAATAAATTACACTTGTTGTTTCAGGGCAATAAATAGAATGATGAATGCATGTTTTGTACAATCACCTTTTTACTCATGAAAGGCAAAACAAATATTCTAAAAACATTTATCTACATCAAGAATAAGCTATAGACCTTTCAAAAATACTCCAAATAATCCAGAAATAAACCACTAATTACTGCCATAACAAAAAGGATTCAACAGCTCTAAATACTCATAGAACTGTGGGATGTTAGAGATGTAAAATCTGGTCCAACCACCTCCTTTTATATTTTGAAATAATTTTTTTTTTTGAGACAGGGTCTTGTTTTGCAGTTCAGGCTGGCCCTGAGCTCACTATGGAGCCCAGGCAAACCTCGAACTCAGCAATCCTCCTGTCTCTGCCTCCTGAGTGCTGGGATTACAAGTGTGAGCCACCACATCTGGTACTTATATTTTGAAATAATTTCAGATTTAAAAAGAGCATATCAAAAAGATGCTGCAAGAAGAACGCTCTTCCCCTAGGTGTCCTGATTATCATATTATTATTGTTATTATTATTATAATATTTTAGCATTGTCTGCATATGGATAAACATATAGTACATTATTGTCATTTCCTTAAACAGGTGAAAGTATATTGAGGTTGTGATGCTCTATTACTCCTAAATAATTTGCTGCATTTTTCCTCTGTAATAAACATATTCTAAAAACAACAGTACAAATATGTTAACCAAGACGTTGACATTTATAAAACACCACCATCTAATGCACAGACCCATTCAAATGCCCTGTAATATCCTGCGTTTATCATTTTCATTTCTAACCCAGAACTCAATCCAGAATCAATGAAGTATATTTGTCATATTTCTTCAATTTAGCACTTTTCTTCAATTTTTTTTCTTTTTCTTTTTGCAATCTTGGTCCGTGTGAGGCATTTTGCAGAGTGTCCCTCAATATGGACTTATTTGAAGTGTCTTCATCATTAGATTAAAGCTCTGTATTTATTGAACAATATTACAGAAAAGATGTTGTGTCTTTCTTAGTTCATCAGACCTGCAGGTGAGCAATATTGATTCACTCCATCTCTAGTGATGTTAACGGTGATGACAGTTAAGGTAGTGTCTGTCTGGTTACTCCACTATAGTAATGACCATATTTTCTTTTTCAACTAAAGGATATTTGAGGAAATAGTTTGAGATTATGTAATTATGTTGCTCTCCAATAATCTTTGGACTACTACTTTTGGGATCCCTCATGATTCATTACCAGAATCATTTGTTATAGTGATAGTTACAGAAGAATGACTTTCTAATTTCTCACACATGCAAACAAACACACACAGGACTGATGGTGAGCAATAAGATAAAACCTTTTCCTCTTAAGGATTTACTTTACTCATAAACTTTTTTTTTGCTTTTTGGAGACAGGGTCTCGCTTTGTAGTTCAGGCTGGCCCTGAGCTCACTATGGTGCCCAGGCAAGCCGCCGCGAACTCAGCAATCCTCCTGTCCCTGCCTCCCGAGTGCTGGGATGACAGGCGTGAGCCACCACGTCCGGCATTGTGGTATGCGGTGTTGATTGTTGGTGGGCGTGTCTCCACACC
>PVIC010026147.1:0-12187 GCA_004025085.1 Thryonomys swinderianus | reverse complement strand
ACCCTACTCATAAACTTTAACAGCAAAAAGTTATGATTTTCTGTTCTTTTAAATGTGTTATTATATTATTTATTTTGATATTCAAATGGTACCAGATCTGGCTAAGAGAAATATGCTCCAGCTGAGCACTCAATTCTGCTGATGCATATGTATTGTTTTTTATTAATCTTACATTTCTGAAGCAAGTAACTAAAAGACACTCGCAAATTACCTTGTACTGTCATTTGGTTAGTTGAAGAATCAGATATGTGTTTGCTCAAGGAAACAACATTTACACAGAACCAAGATTGGTGTGCTAGGTGTGCTCCTTAGTACTGGGGTGTCAAAATTCCAGAGCTTCTCAGTGAAGAGAGCTAGTAGGAGAGCTAGTAAGATATGACAGTGTAGCCGGGTGTGGTGGCTCACGCCTGTAATCCCAGCACTCAGGAGGCAGAGACAGGAGGATTACTGAGTTCCAGGCTTGCCTGGGCTACATAGTGAGCTCAGAGCCAGCCTGAACTACAAAGCGAGACCCTGTCTCAAAAAAAACAAAACAAACAAACAAACAAAAAAGATATGACAATGTATAGTTCTATCTGTATTTATAAATATGTATAGTATATATGCATTTATATATAGTGTATATATAAATATAGTATATATATATACACTATATCTTATGTGTCTATATTCCACCTGCATCTTTACATACAGGCATGTATATTTACATATGTGTACGTATATGTATATGTATATGTATGTGTTTGTTTATATAAAGGTGAGTAGATAGAGAGACATATAAAAGTACATCTATAAATATATAATAAAAGACATGTTTATACCATTTCTTCAAGTACAAACCAACAACAAATTCATTGTAACCTTCTAAACTCCCCCTTTGTGATATTTGTAAGTCCCTTGTCCAGCAATGAGAAATTGTGAATTCTCTTTCCCCTGTGTATTTATGCATTGATTAATTCTCCTTGTATATGATCAGTCTTCTGATAAGACCACATACTTGTCTGAGCTTAGTGTTATATATCCTAGAGGCTCTTGTTACCTTCTTAGCCCTGCTGTCGTGTTATCTTGTCCCCCTTATTTCTAGCCTTCATCATGCAGGCTAACTCCAAGAAATAGAAGATTAAATATTAACTATCTACCAATAAAGATAACGACTCCGAGAAGGCATTCCTTTTTCTTTACCTGTCTTTATATTGGCTTAGAGGAAAGTCTGTTATTTGCCTCATATCAGGTTAAGAAGTGGAGCTTGATCCTGGATATGTCTACCTGTCATGGATAATTTTATGCAGGCAGAACCCATGAATTCCTTGTTATATATCATATCTATTGTATTTTAGTGGCTTAATAAATATTTTAATGAACAACTTATTAAAATGCTATCTATAATACAACACAAAGCGAAAAAGGACAGATGATTGATGAATGATGAAATAAAGACTGAAAAGTCAGGAACAAATTAATAAGACAATATTTATTGAGTAAAGTGGCAATATGAATGGCATAGAGTGGAAGAAAGTTAATTCACATGGAATAGGTTTTAGCGAGTTTCTTGACTGATGCTTATTCTAACTCTGAAGCAAGCACAAGTATGTTCAGGCTGTATCTGATTAAGAATTAATTGATTAGATGAGACCACTCACTATATTTTTTTGAGTAGATCATGTCTGGAACATAATGAGCAATATAGAACTTTTGGATAAGCAAAATGGGTACCAAAGACTCAGCTGGGCCACCCTCAGTTGCTGGGGTGATGCTTTTTATTTAAGGATCAGTTGACTTAATTTAGTTTCAAAGAGAAGAACTTATATCAAGGGTAAAAAATATAGTTAAACAGGTAGTGACACAGTGTAAGGCCGAACTTCTACATCCGGTGTGAAATACTTGCCAAGGGGTCATTGGAAGAATTTCACTGGGATATGGGAGACAGACCTGCAAAAATATCACTTGCAAGTACTGAGGAAGAAAGGGAATGAGATGACCCAAGATTTTTTTTCCTGTCACCTCTACCACTTTACAATTATGAATTGCTTTTATTTAGGCATGAATGGCTTTCAGTGATATGTATCGCAGCTGTTGTATTTGCCTCAAATCTGCTATAGCAAGTCACCACAAAGTTGGAAACAAATCAACAGAAATTTATTCTCTTCCAACCTCTTCCGGTTTTGAGGCTGCCCATGTTAGCTGACTTGTGGCTACATCATTCCAGTCTGACTCTTCTGAGATTTTAACTGTACCCTTCCCATGCTTCTCTCATGAGAACTGACTTGGACTAGCCAGAATAATCTTCCTGTCCCTGAACTCCTAACTTAAACACATGCACTAGGGCTGTGGCTGTGGCTCAGTGATGTCTCACCTGCCTGGCAAGTGCAAGGTCCTGAGTTTGGTACCCAGCGCCACAAAAATAAAACAAAGCACATACACTAATGCTTTTCATATAAAATAAAATAAATTCATATTTTTTATTTTATATAACAACTTTTATTAAATATATTTTTGTGGAAACCAAATGTGTGGCATTTGAGTTTATATTTTACATATAGCATGCTTGATTTTTCTGTTCAGAAGGCCCATATAAGCCAAGGAAGCAATATAATAAAAGAGGTATTGAAAAATTACAGAATGGCTAATGGACTTTTAGGTTCTCTGGAGAAGAGAATATTCCTCTTTGGAAGACTCTACTCAGTTTCCCATAGTCACCTTAGGTACATAGGGAAGCCTAGAAAAGATAGCAAAAGTAACATTTGATTCCTTCTTGTCACATGTTACTAAGTCTTTTTGGTGTGGTGCAAAAAGTAGGGTCTAATAAATGAGTTCCATTCCCAGCTTTCCACTCTCTGAGACCTCATCTAGAAACAAAGAATAAATTAGCTTTCAATAGCAAATACCTGCTTTGGTCAAATATCCCTATGTATACATAAGGTGGATATAGTCTAAGCTATCAAATTTACAATGCTTCAATTGAGATTGCTTCCTTTGGTTTCTAAATATTGGTTAAATAAGCCTTCAGTAAGTCAAGAAGAAAATCTATATTTATTGGGTAGTTTTCATGTGGCAAGTAATTTAAGATCCCTTCCTCATTTGATTTCCAAATAATTGTTGATCTGATCCTGCTTTTAATGAGGAGAGTAAGACTATAAATGGCAAATACTCTTTGCCTTGACCTCAACATGAGCTTAAGAGAATAGCAATAGTTTTGTAAAAGTCATAATGAAGTTTATCAAAGACATTTAGAAATTACATGATGGAACCAGGACTTTAAGTATACCCTACTTCAAAATAAATGTTAAAAATTGTTTTCAAGTGAAATGAACAAAAATATACTGTAAAAATTCTTTGGTTATTTCACCATGGTAGCTAAATTTCTACTGTAAATCCTGCATTTGTTTGGGTCAAAGCACAATATTTTCTATATTATATGTTAATGCCCACAAGAAGTACTACATACTAATGCTTTATTTTATATAAAAGTTTAATCAAATCAAGTGGGAAAATGGGTATACACCTAAATGCATAGTCTAGCAAGGCTAAAGAGTGATCCCAGACAACTTGCACACTCAGTTCAGCACGGGGACTGAGCTATGCCAAGGACCACACACATATGGACTGGAACAATACCTACAGCAAAGTTCACATGCTTTGTACCTTGTAAAAAAAATAAGTTTTAGCTGAACTCTTTAATAGCTGATACTCCATAAAGTCCCTTTGATGCTGATATCGAACAACAACATCATTTAGCTTTTCCATATATCTTTAAGGGTGAAAACACATTAATAAATTGAAAGTTTTGAGAGTAAAACTGTCTTTGGAATTACCTGCCTTATTTGTGTGAATATACTCAGTGAATTTACGATGATTAATGGTAATACGATGAACACCACAGCGCATAATAATGATTTGCAACTTATTATAAAGCATTGCCAATATTTTGTACACCCAAGCAGCACAAGATGTTAGAAATTCAATGAAACCTTTTTAAACAAGCCATGGGCAAAGAGAAGAGCAGACCAAGCCACACACACACTATCTCCAGGAACAGAGGCCTCTCTTCCATCATAAATAGATTGCTCTGGCACCCATGAGAGCACCGGGGCAGGTGGAGGACTGAGTGAAGAGCTGTGCCTGCCACAAAGGAAGGAGCCCCAGAAGACGGCCTCAAAAGGACGCAGCGTTTCTGAACCTGGGAGAACACAAAGACAAAACTTCCTTCAAAATTAGTAACTTTTAGAATTCTGGATAGCTGAAAATGACACCCCCCCAAAACAAAACAATATCAAAAAAGCCTCCAACTTCAGTAAAATTTGAGACTGCAATACCCTAGCATCAAAATAAGTATATATTTAAATGCACTAAATCTCAGCAAGTATCTCTTCTATTATAAGAAAGAACAATGGGACAAGGACAAAAGAACTAGTCACGGGACTAACGCTCACATAAAAGCATTGACAGAAAGCTTAGGCACACCTTAAGTGTAAAAACAGCATTTAAAAAAATTCTACATTAGATCAGAACATGCTAAGAAAGGGACTTACAGAAATTCATGATTTGAAGTGACTATCTTCAAAATACTTAATTTCTTGATCATTAAACAAAAGAAGAGTGGTACACTTTGAAAGCTGTAACTTTCTTTTATTATATAAAACTTTAACATTGTTCTAAAAGTTAGGACATTATGAAATTGCACACTCAGACAGGTGCCAGTCATCTTTTGCATCTAATAATCCTTTGTTTTTTCTTTCTGAACCTTGCTCTGGCATATCCTCTAAAGTCCTCTTACCATTTTCAAAAGACCTATTTCCATTTTTTCTTCAATTCTTTTCTGTCCCCTTTGTTTCACCTCCAAACACCCTCAATTGTTACTTATACTTTGATTTTGTAACTTAAATGTAGAGCCTGGTTTTCATTCCATGTTAGTTTACAGAGATCATTCTTTTTTATAGTTGCATACAGTTTATCTTTCCAGACTAGTTTTTTTCACATATATACAGCCCTTTTAAGTACAGTACATATGGAACAATCTGCAGGCCATCTGACATGGTTGAAATATAAACTATGATGTTGTAGTCTGGGTCTCAAATGTCTCCCAAATACCCATGTGGTAAAGTCTTGGTCCCCAGCATAACATTGCTAGTAGGTGTTAGACTTTTAAAGACCTAGGGCCTAGAAAAAGGTTTTTGGTCTTTGGAGGGATACTCACCCTCCTGTCTCATTTGTTCCCAAGGATAAGGCAAACAGACTTCTTTCAAAACATCCTCATATACAGTGTCTATCTAGAGTCTAAAGATATTGGGGGTCATGCTGTTGGTCAAAACCTCAAATCATAGTTTAAATTTGAGTGGGTACTGGGAGATGGTAGTGGCCTAGATGCTGCTGGAAGACATGACTCAAGAGGAAGATGGCAGGAAAAGACTGTCAAAGTCAGAGTGAGTAAGGGAAGAGATGGAAGAAAGAAGAATGCTTGTGCCCATCTTTCTGAGAGGCAAAGCCAGACTGACACAGCGGGACTTGTCTTATGTACGTGAGGGAGAAAACTAATCCACCCAGAAACTTTAAGAATCTAATGGCCCCTGTGATAGACCATCTGCCTCCCATAGAAAAGGATTAAAGCAATTCTCATTGAAGAGGAGTACGAAGACAGTCAGATCAAGCTATGTGAAGTAGTGGTTGAAGTTGGGCAAGATTTTCCACTTGTGGCACAACTAGATCCTAAAGCAAGTCAGGGGGTGGTCAGCCAATGAGAACCACGGACGCGCACAAATCATTGTGCTTGCTCTCGTTCATTTGCGTTTCTGCCTCAGTGTTTTTCTATTATCCCACTTACATTCAGGAAAGACTTAAATAATGGTTCAGGTTCTATGAAAATAGTGTTCTCGAAGAGAAACTGAGGACTGCTAATGTTAATCAGTCCATGATATTTTCACAAAAAACAGGGCAAGGTTTTTTCTATTGCTGAAATTCCACTTTTCATGGTTTGTTTTAGTCATGGAGGGAGAGGTAATATAATACTTAAACTTCAAAACCTTTAATATCCTTTGCTATGAGTTATTAGAGAACAGACAATATGGCTCAATCAGAACACAATTAAATATCTGCCACACTGCTTTTGCTTCATTCTAGAATACAAATTTACCTGCATATTCTCAGAATCAAAATCTGAATGCATCCCAGAATTTCAAATCTGTTAACTTAAATATTTCTGTGGTTGTTTTTGCACTCAATTCCTCATATGCCAATGACCTTTATTTTATCCCTTATATGCATTTTAATGTCATTTTAAAATTTCCTGGTCCACTTAATTACAGAAGATGAAATCCTGTTCATTCCTTGTTCTATATAAACTTCTCTGCTTAAATTCAGCCAGTTCATGGGTTTCGCCCCTTCTGCTCAGTTCCTAGGGTGTCACCTGATCTCCAAATTTTCATCATTAATCAATATTTATATTTTGAGGGTGAGTTATCACCTACTTTAGATCTAGGGTGCCCTTTTCTTTTTAATCAGCATTGCGGAGGCCACCTCTTTCTATCTGCTTCCTGTATTCTGTGTATGTGGTACTTTCTTTCATAGCCTTCTTCTATCACTGCTGTGAATGACCCTTTATCTGTCCAAATTCGTATCACATTTTTGGAAGCATGAAGAAGGTTGGCGTTGTCCTACTTTACATTTACAGGAAGCTTAAGATCTTCATTCCCTGTTCCAGAATTTTGCACTGCTCAGCATCATGGTGACATAAGAACCCCACAGGGCCCCAGCCTCACACGATTCCAGCCTGTACTTTCAGTTCCTGAAACATACTGTCATGTGAATTTACCCCCGAACTTCAAGCAAGACCATTTGATTCTCAATAACTTCCACTTTGATTAGCAATTTTGTTTCCCCCTAGTTTATGCTGTCAATCTCCAGGCAATAGGTCATCTTCAGTTCCTATGAACTCGTTGTGTATTCTCCCTGAGTGTGCTAATTATGTAAAGAGCTTTGGTGTTAATCCCCAGAAGAAAGCCTTTGTATCTTCAAATATCCTTCTTAACCAAAGTGTATACCAGGAGAAGGCATTATTTCCCTCAGATTTGCAAAGGCATTCCATTATCTGTAACACAAAATGGCAGCAAAATATCCTGAGTTACCTGGGAATGAAAACAAGAAAATATACAAGTACATATAAAAGTACAAATTCAGCTATGAATTCACAATGTACTACATGATCTGACAAATGCAAAGTTTTATCCTCTAAACCTATCTTTCCTCTAAATGTATAATTGTCATTAATCAGGAATTGATTCCTAATGGGCAAGACAGTCTAAAAAAATGAATAGAGTAGGGTGGGGACCCCAGGAATGCCAGTCCACAAGCCTACAAAGATTCAGTCTGGCATACTGGATAATAAACCAATTATGTAGCTATATTAAAGATTTGAGGTGTACGTAAGATGCAAGCACAGTTTCTGAGAGAGTAAGCAGAGATCAAGACCCGAGGACTAGAGGTAGAAAACCAGCTGAATTCTAGGCTGAAGGGCAGTGGGTATCCCTTTGTTCCTGAGTTACTGAACCACGACCCAGATTTGTTCAGAGTCTCTTCTCCTACAGCTTGGCCTGATCCCCCATTTGATTCTGTCTCAACTGACAAGCTGACTATTCATTCTAGAAAGGATCTTATATTATCCAGTTCCTCACAATTCCTACAGTCTTTTCAGCCAATAAATAACTTCCTTCCACAAAAGAGAAATTGGGATGAAATAGTAATACCTTCAGAAAACAGAACGTAGTGACTTATTACATTACAAATTATTTATACTCAGATATGAGACTATAATTCTTATTGTGATATAGGTATATTTTATATATAGATCATGACCACACTCAACATTGAGAATTTGTATCAGTATATGGCACAACTTAATTATCATTTTTCCCATTCTCTTAGCCACCTTAAACCCTCACCCTCTATATACATGAGTTTGTTTCCCCTTCTTAAGAAAACATCACAGTTTTTGCTTTTCTCCTCATTATTTACTATTACCCCCATTTTCCTTACGATAGTTTCTATTTTACAGTTACTATTATACATTCTAAGACCTATTTACATTCTCAGTTTCTCATACTAAAGAAAAGATATGGTATTTACACATCTGTGACCTATTTATTTCACTTATGAGTATGCCTTCAAGGTATGTCCTTTTAAAGTATGAATGATTCAAACTTGTCATTCTTTATGGCAGTGTAATACTCCATTTTATATACTAAAAAACCCCACATCTTCTTATCCAGTCTAGAGTCGATGGGCATTTGTGTTGTTTCCAAGATTTAGCTATCACAAACTGACCTGGTATAAATATGGATGAACATATGTTGTTGTGATATGACTCCTTTAATTCTTTTGTGTGTATCCCAGCAGGGAAATAGCTGGGTCAAATGGGATCACTAATCCTAGTTTTATGAGGAATCTCTACCCTGATCTCCATAGTGGTTTTACTAGCCTGCATTCCCACCAAGAGTGGAGAAAAGATCCTTTCTCCCTGCAACCTTGCCAATATTTGTTGCTGGCTAATTGTGAGATAGCAACCCTTCTTTGTAGAGTGAGATGAAATCTCAGAGTTATTTCATCTGCATCTCTCAAATGACCAGTGATGTTAAGCATTTCTTCATGTGTTTCTTAGCTGTTTTTACTTCTTCATCTGAAAAGTATCTGTTCATTCCAGATGTCCATTTTTTAATTGGGTCTTTATTAGTCTAATACTTTTCAAACTTTTCCTGAATAGATTTATTGAGATATAATTAATATATTGCATCCTTTACCCAAACAAAGTGCACGTCAGTGGTTAATATAAGTTTTAAAATCACAGTTAATTTCAGTGTATTTTTATTATCCCAAAATAAATCATGTATGCCTTTTCATGACCCCTCAATCTTCTGATCTTCCCATATCTAAGTACACATGAATCCACTTTAAATCTCTACACATTTACTTAGTGTGGACATTTCACACAAATGATTCCATATATTATGTAATTTTTATGTCTAGCTTTTCTCACCTGAAATTGTCTTTACAAATTTCATCTATATCATACTATGTTTGCATCCATATATCATGTTTAATTGAAAAACAGTATTCTACTGTGTACTGGGACATACATAAATACATGTGGATCATATCTGATCCATTCATTCATAATAAAAACTTTTCATAAAAATTTCCAGGAGGTATTATTGAAATATTGGTAGTAATGAACTTCTACCAACCTACCACCCAACTTCAATGACTATCAATTCATGACCAATTTCATTTTATTTGTGTCTTTCACTGGTCTCTCCTCAACCTGAAACATTCTGACATAAATTCTTACATAAAATGTTCAATACAGATTTCTTCATTCTGCAATTATGTATAGATGAAGCATTTATCAAAATAACCACAAAATCATTGCATCCAAAATGTTTATTACTGAGTATCATCAAATCAAATAAATTGCTCATCATTCTCTATTTATATTTCTTTATATTTGATTAGTTTTAATTTTAAATTCTGAGGCATTTAAAATTTGTTTTTTTTCCTATTTTTCTTTCTTCTTTGCAATCTTTGTGCTGCAAAAACTGGAATAATCCTCTATTCTAGATTTTGAGCACTGCATGATTATGTTGGAAATTAAAATGCTATTTCTTAAATCCTTCTTCAAATTTGGACAGGATTCCTGGGCAAAAATTCTCCATAAGTGTGACATGTATGTCTTTTAAGATGTATATAAATTTGGTCATCTTTCTTAAAAAGGTTTTTTACGGTTACAATTGATCAATGAATTCAGGGGTTTGTACTAGCCAAGTTTTATAATTTGCCTTGCAATCTTTTCAGGTATTGTTTTAGCAGGCATTGCTGATTACTGCTTGGATATATTATTTCATTAAGATTTACAGTGTGTTAAGTGCCTAATTCTAATATTTATTTTTTCATTTCAAGCCATGTGTATTGATTACTTTGCATGATCTATATTCTCAGTTATTCCAAAAACAGCCACAAAACCTCAGAGATCTTCAAATATGCCCATGGAAGTAGAAAATACTTATATAAAATATTAATATATTTATACTAGAATTTCTAATTAAAATTTAAAACTGAAGGTATTCTGTCAATTTTTTAAGAAAATTAAATCCATGTACCATGCTTGTATACTTTCTTTATTATTTCTGGATTTTCTCTATTATTTTGAGTCACATGGAAGTTAGAAAGCAGCTTTCAAACAGGAAAGCCAGGGTTAGTGTAGTAAATAGATGGCTTAAAAAATACTAGTGCATGGCTGGAAATTTAGTGCTTTTGGAATCTGCCTCACAAGTGCAAGGTCCTGAGTTTGGTCCCCAGTACCACATACCACAATACTGGGCTTCTTGACTCATGCCTGTAATCCCAGCACTTGGGAGGCAGAGGCAGGAGGATTGCTGCGAATTCCAGGATTGCCTGGGCAACATAGTGAGCTACATAGTTCAGTCTCAGTCTGAACTATAAAGTGAGACTCTTATCTCAAAGAGAAATAAAAGAAAAAGAAAGAAAGAAAGAAAGAAAGAAAGAAAGAAAGAAAGAAAGAAAGAAAGAAAGAAAGAAAGAAAGAAATAGTGCACACGTGGAATCAGGAAGGAGAAGCAGAGTTTAACAAATAAATCATGGGGCTTCACAACACAGCTAATTGTTGACATCGTTGATTCAGGGATAATGGAATTTTAAGAGTAAACATGACCCGGAAATCGAAATTTCTAGAAAAAACCTTCTACATAACTTCAAAATTCATCCCCTAGTGAAGAATCATTGTTTTAGAAATCATCTCAAGTACAATATATGGAAGAAGTGTTAGCCTCACTCAATCCCTGGAGTTTTGGGTACCACTCTGTAAATTTCACTTTCACAAATTTGACCACTAGTCTTTTGCATTTGATCCAAAGCACATTGCTGTTTGTCTTTCAGCATGGTGTTCAGTGAAGTACCATGGAAGATGCAAATGCCGTTCAGTTAGGAGGTCAGAAATTGCCTTCTTCAACTGACTGTTGCACTTAACAAAATATCTCCAATGTAGTGATTTAAATTTATTATCTTCTGGAGATAACAGTTCTGAAGCAAGGCTCCGGAACTAATATCAGGTCATTGGCAGGGCTCTTTTGCTCACCAGAGGTTCTAGGAAAGACAGTCTTCTCTTGACTTCTCTTCCTTCCCAAGGCTATGTTTCTTAGCTGGACTCACTGCTGTCTTCAGAGGCACTGCTGTCAATTAAGCCATCTTCACCTCGCATTACTCTAACACCACGCTTTCCACCTCCCAGCTTCCCAAGTTGGGATTTTTGCTGGTCTCACTTCAGTAATCCAGAGTAATCTCTAGTTTTAAAAGTCAACTGATCACCAGCCTCAATTCCTGCACTAATTCCTCTTGTCACAAAACATGGCATATTCACATATTCCAGGAATCACAAAGCAGACCCTTGTGGGGAGGACATTAATCTGACCATCACATTAACCATGTTGCATTTGGGAAATATTTTGTCTCACTCAAACTCCATTCTTAGCTTCTGTCAAAGAAGTATCTGAGATTATTTTCTTTGATTTTACTCATGGCGGAGATTCTCAAGAGGAGCAAAACAGTGATGGTCACAACATCTGATCAAAGTTCTTGTAAAGAATTTTCCCAGGTGATGACAATGTACCACTTTTCACACATTCACATCAACCTTGAAATATTACTCAAAGGATAAAGATTGTTCAAAATAATGTGTTGGCCACAGTGAAGGCCCAATATCTGTTAGCATCTTTTCTTTCTCTCTTTTGTTTCTTTTTTATGGTCTGTTTGGAGAGACCCTAAATAGTATTAATCAAATTAAAAAGCTTTTCCTTAGTTCTATTCCAATAGATGAGTTTTTCTGTGCTACAGCTAATCATGTTTCTAAATTTCTCTTTCTAGGACCCTCTAAGTTCTACACAGATTCATCTTTCAGATGCCACCTGGACCCTCCCATCTGAGAACCAGAGATATTTCCTTCTCTCTGCGGTGAAGACAGCAATCAGTACTTGAACATGCCCCGAGCACACACTAACTACTGAGCTTCTTTCCTGTATTGTTGCACAGTTGTCCTTGGCTCTACCTTAGGCCCAGTTTTCCACCTTATGAGCTACCAGACTGCGCATGTCTTTTGCCCCGTCCTGCCCCATCTGAAGGTGGTGGAAAC
>PVIC010026146.1:0-24762 GCA_004025085.1 Thryonomys swinderianus | reverse complement strand
TGTAGTTCAGGCTGGCCCTGAGCTCACTATGGTGCCCAGGCAAGCCGCCGCAAACTCAGCAGTCCTCCCGTCTCTGCCTCCCGAGTGCTGGGATTACAGGCGTGAGCCACCACGCCCAGCATTATATGTGGTAACCGGGGATTGAACTCAGGTCCTTACGCTTGCGAGGCAGGCGCCGGAACCACTGAGCTAACCCTCCGGCCCCAATTGAAATTATCTTTAAACTAATATTTGTTGCCTAGAATAGCAATGGGAGAGAAAGAAAGGGGGGACTACAAAAGTTCACAAGACATCTTCTGGGGATGAAGTGTCTGCTCATTATCTTATTTTCAGTGATAGGGTCACTGTGTTTTGCACATGGAAATGTATTGAATTGTCGGGTTTGTATTTGAGCTGACATGTCAATTGTATTTCAACAAAGCTATTTACAAAAATGAATTCAAGCAAAGGGCTACTTAATTTAAAAAAAAAATTTATGATGGGTGGTATATTTTCACACTCCCAGTATGGCAAGGAGCACTTCCTTGTCTAAAGCAGAGAGAGCCTTTTTTTCTTCTTTTTTTTTTTGAGACAGGGTCTCACTTTGTAGTTCAGGCTGTCCCTGAGCTCACTATGTAGCCCAGGCAAGCCTCGAACTCAGCAATCCTCCTGCCTCTGCCTCCTGAGTGCTGGGATTACAGGCATGAGCCACCAAGTCCGGCTGAGAGAGCCTTTTCTTTTATCTGACTACCCCTCCCCAGAAAGGCCCAGGCATCATATCACAGCCAGAGGCTTGACACCACACAAAGTTCCAGTGATATTTCACACTCAGCTCTTTTTTTTTTATTCTGTCTTTCCTTACCAGGTATGGGCTAGGCCTGCTGGGTCTGTTTTTTAACAGATAAGGAAATAGAGCCAGAGGGAGAAAATCCCATAAACGTTCACGTCACTCGCTGACTCAACACAGAAACATCAGACCTTCTTCCTTCTCCAGCTGCCTAAGGACAAGACCCGGACCTGGCTGCCTAGTTCCAGGAATGGTCCCCTGAGAACCAGTTCCCCTGTCCAAATACCCATAACCCCAGAAGAGCACACAGGCCTCCTCCTGCAACCAATGTGTCTGGCACAGGGAGACTCTATTTTGGCTCACACTCTGGTTTCTTTCAGCACAGCTGGGTTCAATTACACCAGAGTGTGGGCATCAGAACCATGGATTTTAGAAGAAAGGCATAATTTCTGCCCAGGCACATCATTCCTTGTGCTGGGGAAATGAACCAATAGTATTGGACTAGCTCTGGAAACAAGACCGCCATGTTCCATCTCACAGAGTACACACTGCACGAGGGCACAGTCACATACTGACCTGCTTAGGTCACAGTCACCCTTGTGGGACAAACAAATAATACGGATCTCTCTGTACTATACACAAAAGCACACGAGCAGATTTGTCTTCAGCCAGTAGGATGACAGTGTGTGACAACAGACTAAGCCTGACGTGAGAAGCAAGTGACCTGATTTGAGGCCTAGTTCAACAAGTAACTAGCTGTGTGACCTTTGGCCAGAACCTTAGTTGCTCCACTCCTAACAATATGAACCACATCCAAGTGCTATAGAAACTCAGTATGTACATATAACTTAAATCGTATGTGTCATTGTTTTAAAAAATAGCTAAACTTGGCATTGTTAAAGCCTTCTGGGAGGCTGAAGCAGAAGAATCAATTTCTAGCAACTTGGTGAGACCCTTTCTCAAACTTTTATTTTTTTTGGAAAAAAAACCCTAGAGTTATAGTCCAGTCTAAAGGCCCCAGTTTCAATCCTTACTACTACTACTACTTACACACACACACACACACACACACACACACACACACGTGTTTGACTCAGCAAAAGATCATAGAAGTCCTTTCTGACTAGAACGTAGTCCCATCCCCTGATAATCAGTAGTAAGATTAGACAGCGGAGGATGCAGAGACATAAAGGAAGAGCAAGGTGGAGTGAGCCTCACCCAACAACAAAAGAACAGGGAAGAAAATATATACCTTTCTGCCAGGTCTGGTCTTTTTTATTCCATCTCTGGCCAGAACAAAGAGCCTTTTTGTGAGTTTAAAGGGCCTGACTGAGCAATTTTTTTCTGTCTCCTGTGTGTGTGTGGGGGGGAGCACCTTTCTGTCCAGTTTTGTTAGGCTCTTTTGAAGGGCTTGCAGTCGTGGCTTAGGCAAACAGGAACCTGGCTGGCAGCACCCTGGAAAACCAGCCTTCTGGTTGACTTCCCTAAGGCCTGGTCTGTGTGCAGGAAGGGGCTGGAGAAAGAGGCCAATGTACAACAGGAAGGACAAGACATCTTCTGGGGATGAAGCTGTCTTGTGTGGCAGGCCCTATGCCCAGCACTCATAGAGCAGGTGTTAGGGACAGCTAAGTGCCGGAGAGGCACTGCACCTGCTTTGAGCCCTGCACTCTAGAAGCCTTTTGAGATGACCTACATTTGCTCCTGTGATCCTCCACCCAAGAGGGTAAAGACCATGTCCTACACTCTCTGATCCAGAAACCGAGACCAAGGCAGATTGAAATCAAAGACTATGCTTGGGGTCATATGTCTGACTCCAAAGCTTTTGCCCTTCCCATGAGCTTCTGTCCACTTCCCAGAGGGCTTCCAGCCTCAGCTCTTCCCCTTCAACTCATAACCCAGAATCTGCCAACAGGCAGTTGATTAGCCATGCCTGAAGTGATTTCACTGTGAGAGGTAAGGCATCACCCCCACACAAAGTAAGGACAAATAGCCAGTGCAAATTCCAGCTCCAGCAGGTTCAACTTTGCAGCCTCAGGGCCTACCCCACCCAATGCTACAGGTTCCACTCTAAGAGCTGAAGAGGGGGTTCAGTCCCCTCCTTCCTGCCCCTAGTCCACACAGGTACAGACACACAAATAAACACGTGTGCATACTGCACAGATATGCATGCACACACACCTCGCTGTACCCTATAGGGAGGTAGCACACACTCGCACCTCCCAGGGGCGGGGAGATCTATCTTAGGGTAATATCTCACCCTGTACTCAACTCCCAATTCACTCAGTGTGACTAATGATGGGTGTAAATTCTGAGGGTGGATGCAGGTGTCTGGGGGAGGAATGAAGTCAGTTTAATGCAACTTCCTATCAGCAAATTACCCAGAAATAAAGGGGAAGGAGGAAAGGTCAGTGTATACTTGAGGCAGCAGCTTGTGGGTTTCCCCTTTAGCAAAGACTTCAGCAGTGGGGAGCTGTCAACTGCACCATCCTATCCTGAGCCCACCAATTTCATGCTGTGCCACACACACACACACACTCACACTACATACACAGCGGCACTAACCTACTGGTTCCATATGCCTTATTGCCAAACCAATAGACTCTGCAACACTGTCATCATTATAATCAACACTTACTGATGACCTAGTATGCACCAGGCATTATGCTAAGCTCATCTCATGCAAAAATAAAATTGCCACTGAATTCTCATGACAACAGAACAAAGAAAATCTTTAGAAGAATTAAATTTCACAGAGTTTAATGGAGCAAACAACAACTGGCCAGTAAGTCAGCCAATAGTATCAGAAAAGCGTCAGAGAGCTTTACTGGACAGGAAGTAGACAGAAACAAGACATGGAGGTAAGGCACAGGAAATGGAAGTGAGGCTCAGAAACAGCCTGATTGAGTACCGCTCCGTATTGGCCCTAATTGAACATGGCGCAATAGATCCCTCCTGTGTTGGACTGAAGCTTGGTTGCTTTGATTAATTGAGGCTCAGCCACTTGTTACATAACTAAACTCCTAGTTAGGGTTTCAGTAAGCTTACTACTAAATTAAGTTCCAAGTCTTTTTGTGGGGACTCAAAGTATGGAGACTTCCTCATGCCCAATTTGGTTTAAATTATCTGTAGCATTATTCCCATTTTCTAGGTAAGGAAATCAAGGCTCAAAGCTTGAGGAACCTCTCCAAGACCCCAGATTTGGGAAATATCCAAAAGCTAGGCCCAAAGCAGCTCTGTCTGGCTGGAAAACCCACACTCTATCCTCCCTTTACGGTGCCTTTCATAAGGGGAGAGCACTTCTGCTACCGGAGCCCACTGTGACCAAGTAATAATCCTCTCGGTCCTTCCCAGTCCAGGCCCCAGCCCAAAGCCCACCCCTTCCCCAGTGCTCCGTCCCCACTTCTCTGGTTCCTACAGCTTCCCATTGGGACCACACCACTGCATCTAGCAGGGATGATGCCAGGGTGGGAGATAAGAAGACTTCATTATTTCTTATCCCCTGGCTGACTTCTGATTTCCCAAGCAGCTTCCTCTGAGGATGTGTGAGCAGATATGGGTAGGGAAATGAAGCGGGACTGTGACTGGCTAAAAATGCCATCCCCTGAGAAGCCTAGGAATGTGTGACCTCACATGACAAAAGAGACTTTGAAGATGTATGTGAAGGATCTTGAGGGAGATTCTGTACAAGCACAAGAGTCCTTAGAAGAGACAGGCAGGGGTGACTGTCAGTGATAGGAATCAGGGAGAAGAAATGCGAAGAAGTGGCCATGAACCTAGGAATGGCAGAAGCCTCTAAAATCCAAGCTAGGCAAGGGGAGAGCTTCTCTCTGAGGTCTTCAGAAGGAACCAGGCCTGCCCACACCTTCACCTGTGACTTTTGACCACTGGATTGTAAAAGGGTACATTGTATCGTTTTTAAGTCACTAAATTTGTGGTTATTTGTTTTAGCAGCCACAGGAAATAAATCCAGATAGAAAACTCGAATAGCAACTGGAGAAGATAGTAAGAACTGTTAGCCAGAGCTGCCACAGCAAAACCCACTGGATGGCTTAAATAGCAGAGATCTCTCTTTTCTCACAGTTCCGGAAGCCAAGAATCCAAGATCAAGGGTGAGCAGGCGGGGGTTCCTCTGAGGCCTCTCTCTGGGACTTGCAGACAGTCACCCTCTTGCTGCCTTCTCTTATGACTGTCCTTTTGTGCACCCGTGCCTGGAGGTTCTCTCTGGATGTCCTATCTCTTGTTATGGGGACACCAGTGATATTAGATTGGGGCCTCTCCTCCTGACCTCATTTTAATTTAATTACCTTCATAAAGACCCTGCCTTCAAATACAGTTGCATTCAGAGTTATTGAGGATTAGGACTTTAACATAGGAATTTGGTGGTGGTGGGGATTAGTTAAGCCTATCATGCTAATTTTGTTCCATGCTAGCTTTGTTTCCAGAAACTTGTTGCTCCTTTTCCAGCAGCTTCTAGACATCCTGAAGGGGCCAGGTCGAACCTAAGCAGCTGAAGCCCAGTGGAACTGGTTTGGGCTTGCCCAAAAACCAAGAAGGAACTGGCAAAGAAGTTTACTTGCAAAGGAGACTAAGGATCCCCCCAGAACCGGACTCTCCCCCCAAGATGCTGTGCTAAACAAATGTGCTGGCCTAGGGTAACTCACTCTGGTGTCTCTTCTAGGCAGAAGAGATAATCAGACAAGTAGTCCTGCTTCACTACAGAAGGAACACCACCTGCCCTGTAGAAGCCCAGCAATTGAGACTTGAGCCTACGTGGGTAACAGCCCAGGGCTTCGTACCCTGATGAGACAGTTATCTACAGTGACCTTAGTCAGGCAGAAAGAATCCGGAGAGGTGAAAATCCACATATCAGTTTGGTTGCCTGGGGCTCTGCAGCCCCTGGAGAGTTTCCTGCCCAAATCCTCTGTCCTATAATACCACCCAGGTTCTCTCATGTATACTTGGTCCCAGACCAAATTTTCCAGTCAGCTGAATGACTCAGAGTCCCCTCACCTCTTCGCCACCTCCCTACCTCCTACTCACATGCCTGATCCTCACTGACCTCCTGCCTCCACATGCCAACCCAGGTCTCTCTCTTCCCTCCCTAAACCTCCTCCCGGAAGGAGGAGGAAGCTGCATGGGCAAGACTCAGAACTCAAACAAGAGACAAACCCACACCGATTCAATCAAGAAGACTTTATGCAAATACTTGCATAGGTACAAAATTGTTAATTTGTGCTGGGCATAGTGACACTTGCCTCAATTCAAGATACTCCAGGGGCTGAGGCTGGAAGATCACAAATCTGAGACCAGCGCAGGGAAACCGTGTCTCAAAATAAAACAGAAAGGACTGGGGATGAAGCGCAGTAGTAGAACACCACTGGGTCCTACTCCCTAGGCCCAACTCCCAATCATTTGTGACTGAGAGAGTTAAAAAAAAAAAGCCCCATCCTCAAGACTAAGATAACAAAAAAAGGAGAAGGCAAGATTATTAAAGTTGGAAACTTGGAGGAAGTGGTGTGGGACCCCAGCTCGGAAGAAGTGGTCATGGCTACCGGTGTCTGAAGCAGGGAACGAGGAAGTTGCTTGTACAAGTGTCAGAGAATCTAAAAGATAGATTCAGCCACAGAGGCCAGAGGAAGTAATGTGGCTTGGTGATGTTCACAGAAGAGAGAAAGCAAAAGCCCAGGATCTGGATTGCTGATCTCAGGATGAGCAAGTATCTCTATATAAGACCCCTGTAAGTTCTCTCTAAAGTGACCCAGAGAAGCAGCCCTTCTGAGGCCTCTGAACAATCTGGTTCTTGTGGCTTACCCGTCTTCCCTGAACTTCTCAGCACACCAACTCTCATTTCTAAGACCACCTAAGGATAAGTTTCTCCCTAATATCTCTCTGTGTGCCCTGCTGAGACCTAGGTTCAAAACAATGAGTAGAGAAATTCTCACAGAAACTGTAGTTCATTGGACACCCATTCTGGCCCTCTGCCTCTTTGATTCTAAATCTTTCTATGGACTCTTCACAAACCCACAACTTATATTCTTAGTGAAAGGACAACATCTTACCCTCTCTCCTCCAACCTGTGTCTGGACCAGAGCTTTTCCTGATCACCTGCAGAGTCTGTTACCCTGGCCCCCCAACTTAGAGCTGAAAAGAAACGGTGAAGGTATCCATAGGATAGGAGGACATTTTAAATATAATAAATAAAGTCCCCAAGAGGCCTTGAGACAGAATTTCCACTGAGCTGTCATTAAATAAGGAAGAATCCTAGGAGACAAATCGGAACTCCTATTCTGATTCCCACCTTTGTGGAATGGATGGAGGTCAGCCTACCCCTGAGACCAGCTATTGCTGCACGATCACACAGCCTAAATAATCCATAGCTCAGACCCCTGCCCAGTCAGCCAAGTGAGGGCCTTAACCCTATAGGCACAGCAGAGTTGCACTTCAGAATTATTTTTTGTTTGGAGGGTTAAGAAAAAGCTTTAGGGCCAGAGATTTAGTTCAGTGGTTCCAGCACCTGCCTTGCAAGTGCAAGGCCCTGAGTTTGATCCCTGGTAACCATATACCATGCTGGGTGTGGTGACTCGCACCCACCAGCCATCAGTACCACATACCACATACCAGGGTACGGGGCGTGGTGGCTCACGCCTATAATCCCAGCACTCAGGAGGCAGAGACAAGAGGATTGCTGAGTTCGAGGCTCGCCTGGGCTACATAGTGAGCTCAGGGCCAGCCTGAACTACAAAGCGAGACCCTGTCTCAAAAACAAAAACAAAAAAACCTTTTCACCGGGCGTGGTGGCTCACGCCTGTAATCCTAGCACTCAGGAGGCAGAGGCAGGAGGATTGCTGAGTTCGAGGCTTGCCTGGACTACATAGTGAGCTCAGAGCCAGCCTGAATTACAAAGTGAGACCCTGTCTCAAAAAAACCTTTTCCCTAGTGTGTTTGCTCTGTAGTATATCTTTGTGGAGCTTTACCCTCAGAAAATGAGGTTATCAGAGTCTAGAAAGGCCCAGAAAAAACAAATTTCCTGCTTTGTAGATCAGGAAGCCAGCAGGAGTCCATGCCAGCTCTAATCAGGGTAATTCCAGGAGAGCACCATGCAAAGGCAAGTTATGAAGAGTGAGAGACTTCAGGGAAATCAGCAGGGCCCTGCATCCTGGCAGATACTAAATGCAGAGACCTGGATAGGTAAGAGGAGAGAGTAGCCAACAGATTAGAAGAGGACAAAACGAATGGAAAGGTGGCCAAGGAGGAAGAGGTACAGTGTAGGATATATGCTGGCATCTCACCCCTTTTTTCTGATATTCCTGGGCTCCCCAGGGGGCTAAGCCAATCAGAATCCAGAGTGCAAGGTCACTGCCTACACAGACCAGTCTCATGAGGGAAGTAGGGTCATTGACAGACATAGAGGGGGAACCAGATGTTCTCAGGACACCCTCAGAGATACCTGGAGAGCCCCTCTCTTCTTCTGGAGGAAACCTGCCTTTCTGTAAAAGATGTCCCTTGGGAGCTGGCAAATCTAACTCCCAGGTACATGAAATGTTCTTACCCAAAATGGCCCAAGAGAGAACCTAAGGACAGCTCAAGAGTCCTAAAAATAATCCTAGAGGGCCTAGGCAAGTCTGAAGGGTCAGAGAGTAACCTCAGAGTGACCCTAACATCGGGGCTGAGAACAGCTTCAGGTCTGTCTGGGCTTGTCACTTCTCTCAGCAGATTCTTGACTCATCCTTGGGATTTTGACAGGCCACTTTGACTTAAAGCCAAATTGAAGAGGTTCCACAAGACCAGCCACTTGCTGGCTCCATGTCACTGTCGTACCAGCAGATGCTCTCTCTCCACTGACCCTGAGGCTGCCTTCGGGCACCTCTCCTGTAACACATTCAGAGCCATAAATTACACAGCTCTGACATTTATGGGGCTCAGCTCCTCAAACCATTTCTCTGAGACTACCTTCTTTTGAAGCTCCCCTCTACACCACAAAGCAAACAGCGTGCCTTCCCCGCTCTAAAGCATTAGCCATGGGAGCAGGGCCAGGTCCTCCTGGACATTGCCAGCCCCCTCCCCCAATTTCCTCAGTGTTTGTTATACAGGAAAAGGCCCCCAGTCTGAGCAGACCTGGGCATCTTCCTTCCTCAGTAGGCAGGTCAGACCTTCTCAGTTCAAAACCAAAAAACAGTTCTAAAGGAAAATTCATCAGGCTTGGCCCCACGCCAGGCAGTTAAACATGGATTCTGATCACAGCTCATTTTTGCTAATTAAACAAATATTTTTCCAGAGCTATCTCAGTTTCCACTGTTGCCATTGACCCAAGTTACTGGCTCATGCAGGGCCAGAGCCAAACCCTGAAAGTCTATGCAGATCAGAAGGCAGTAAGTAAAGCCTTGGAAACAATGGCAAAGGCAGGTCTTCAAAGCAGAGATGTTTCTCATCCAAACAGAAAGAAGGAAGAAAACACAGCACCTCCTGGTCTGACTCTCACAGTACCACACTTCGATGCATACACAGACACACGCACACGCATATGCACACACATGCACGCACAGATTATGTATTTTTTCTCCATCCTCCCTCCCTGAGTCCTCACACACAAATAAGCAATCTAGCAGCAAAATAGCAATTCCAAATTTGGAGACTGAAGTGGAGCTTTTGCTTTTACCCTGGAGGAAGTACAGGGCAAGCCAAAGTAATTACTTGGAAGAAAGAGCCAGGCAGTCTGGGCACAGGTTTCCAATGGCAATTCCACAAGGCAATGATTTACAGTGGCTCTTAACCCCTGTGAGAATGTAATGACTCTCCAGACGCAGGGTGCAGAGCCTGCCCAGGCACATCATGTTTTGATCCAAGTTCAGGAAGTTTGCAGGCTCTCTGAAGTGTGCCATGGATGGGCCGCGGGTTCCCTGGTTAAACACATCCTAGAGAAGTCAGGGTGTAATCAGTCTCATCAGCATGCAGAACTGTCAAGCTTATACTCTTCCTCTCTTGACAACTCCAGATACTCCTTGACTGGCAGCACGTAGCACCTGGAGCTTCCTATGGACTTCTCCTCTCCCCTTTCTTGTCCTTTTAAATTTGAGACCCTCTGGCCTTTCTTAGAAAATGCTCTACATCTCATTCTTCTCTTGTGGTACTAGAGCAGTAGCTGCCTCAATATCCCCAGGCCTGGCTGTACAAAGACAATGAGCCCCGGGTCAGGCCTAGGCCAACAACCCCATGACCATGAATTCCTCTCCTGTCTTGGGCCCAGACGTCTCATCTACAATGTGAGACATGTGAACAGCATCAGCGGCTTCCTGCTGTCCTCAGCAAAGAGCCCTCCAGAGAAAGGAGCTCTCTCAGGACCTGGGGTGGTCTACAAAGCAGAACAGAGCAGAGGTAAAAGAGGAGATATGAGACTTCTACCCATTACAAGGTCTCTGAGAAAAACAGGTTGATGATGCAAGAGTGGCTGATTCTTACAGTGACCTGCAGTTCAGGAGTGTCATGGTCCTGGGATTTCTCTGGACTCTGGATCTAGACATTTTCTTCCCACCATGATACAGAAAACCAGCACCCTCATGGGTGAGTTATGCATCCCTTCTTTCTGGTTCATTCTGTTTTAGGTAATCTAATAGAGTAGCCTTGTTCAAACATTCGGAGGGACTACAGAAGGAGTCAACCCCCAAGGGAATTGCATTTGTAAGGAAATCACCTTATTCCAAGGGAGAAATGTTCAAATATATCTCTGCATTCTTTTAGTTTTTAATTTTTTTAATTAGTTTTTAATTTTTTAAAGCTGTTGCAGTGCCATGGAATTATATGGCTTGGGAGATGAAGAATGGTCCTTACTCCCCTTCCAAAAGCAAGCACTTCAGATAAAGCAAGATATGAATGATGAGCATTGTGGTATCTGTGTGGAAAGAAAATTCTGGAAACCATCAAGTCCCAACTGGGTGAGCACACCATGGCTCGGGTGTGTTCAGACACAACCATGAATCTGTTCCAGGAGGGAGTGAGAGGAAATGAAGAGCTGTATGGATTCTAACTCTGGTTGCCTGAACAGGTACGACTCTGTAACATCTTCCGTTCCTTCTAATTTGCCGTGATAAATGGTTAAAACTAAGCTAACTTTACAAGATAGGAATAAAGTGGTAGAAAAATGATGATGTGAAGGCTAGATAATCCAGATCTAGATAGTAATCAGAGCTTCCAAATCATCAGGTGTCTGATGCTTCTTGGTATTTCCTCCTTCCTACCACATGATTCTAGGGAAGAAGGAACTAAAATCCAACACTTAAGGTATTTTCAGTTTAATAGAGCTTTCAAGAAATAGGTCTTAGAGGGGCCAGAGATTTAATTTAGCTCAGTGGTTCCAGCGCCTGCCTTGCAAGTGCAAGGCCCTAAGTTCAATCCCCTGGAACCACATACAATGCTGGGCATGGTGACTCACGCCCACCAGCAATCAATACCACATAGCACAGTGCTGGGCGTGGTGGCTCATGCCTGTAATCCCAGCACTCGGGAGGCAGAGACAGGAGGATTGCTGAGTTCAAGGCTTGCCTGGGCTACATATGAGCTGAGGGCCAGCCTGAACTACGAAGCGAGACCCTGTCTTAAAAAAAAAGAAAAAGAAATAGGTCTTAGAAGTCAAAGATTCTGACACTATGGAGTCCTATGTTGTTGTACAGTCTCCAATGGAACATTTTTAGTGATGGGAAACCCTCTATTCCATACTGCAAGGTGGTTGATAATTAGGAAGTCTTTCCTCAGGGGATCCCAGCTTCCACCCTCCTGTGCATGCCTGTGAGCTTCTGCTGAGCTTCCCAGGTATGGAATCCTACAATGGAAACCTAGGTATTCCTGGCTCCCAGCCCTGTGCCTTAACATTGTACCCAATGAAAAAACACATCAAAGTAGGTTCTCTCATTATGAGGCACTCAGCGTCTTTCTGGAGGTAATGATTAGGACTCTTCTTTTGGAGTTCAGCTCAGGCAAGCTTTTCATCTCCTTGGTGTGTCCTGTTTTCTGGATCATGGGAAACTGTGGGCACATAGATCTAAGAGTTGTGGAACAACCACCAAACAATAGAACAAAGACAATTTCTTGTGAAGGTAGAAACAATCTTGTTACAATCAGGAACAAAGTCAATTTAACATCGCAGAAGGGAATCCCAGTTTGCAGGGGTCTACCCATTCCTGAGCTTTTTTTTTTTTTTTGAGACGGTTTCACTTTGTAGTTCAGGCTGGCTCTGAGCTCAGTACATAGCCCAGGCAAGCCTCGAACTCAGCGATCCTCCTGCCTCTGCCTCTCAAATGCTGGGATTACAGGCGTGAGCCACTACGCTCAGCACTGTGGGATGTGACACTGATTGCTGGCAGGCGTGAGTCACCACACCCAATATCATATCACTGTATGTAGTTCCAGGTTGAACCAGGGGCCTTGCACTTGCTAGGCAGGCAGCGGAACCACTGAGCTAAATCTCCGGCCCCCTTCCTGAGCTTTTTAGCCACCTAACTTAGTACTCATACAGTCCTTCAGGTGCTTCATGAAATGTTTTTGCGACACCTTTTCTGGGAGTGGACACCCCAAAAGGGGTCCCTTTCCCACCCCTATACTTTTATTACAAGCCAAGGAAGAGTATCCCAAGATGGCCCTGAGGGCCAGAGGGAGACTAGCCTGTCTTTGCTGCTGTGCTGGAAGTTACTGGACACACCGTGCCTCTGGAAGTTGAGTCTCTTGGGAAAGAAGACTGAGCAGTCTCCCAGGAGAGTCAGGACACTCTAATGGTTCTTCTAACTTTTGGGTTGTTATGATGTCACAAGTGTTTGATGTACTCAGTAGATGCTGCAGAAGGAACCAGGCACATCTGGAAAGAAGGTAGCTCAAGCATCTGCCACTGGGATGTGGAAAATATGAACTAAAACACAAAGAATGGAAGGAGCAGACATTAGCCCATCAGGAAATGCTGCAGTGTTGAGGACCTGGGGGTAGAGCCTGCCACCATGCAAATGCACCCCCTAGAGAAGCCGTTACCAGCTGTCTGGGGTGCAGATGGTACCCTAGAACCAGCAGCACCACTGCCATTTACATCTCTCCTCTTTGCTCTGACTCAGAGGAAAATGGGCTGAGGCAGCTCGAAAGCTGGACAGAGCTGGATATTGGTTGCCCCTAAGCTGTCATCCTGAATGTTGAGTTTCTACTCTTGCTCCTTCTTATGACTGGAGCCCCAGGCCTCCTCCACTGTGGGAAAGAAGACCATGCCCTCTGCCAGCTACTTGGCCAGAAATGGGGGACAAGGTTACTGCCCCACCAAAACCCAAGATGGAGACCGTCTTCACACCCTGAGACTTCCATGTGACACAGAAAGGCCACACGTTGTCCTGCGTGTTCACTGGGGAAGCCATGTTCTCTGAAGAGTCCTCTACACCCTCATCGGAGGTCACATTTTCTCTGGAGCTCTTACAGCAAGTGAGCTACTTCTAAGGACATTGGGCTCAAGCATATCAAGTACTGTTCATCTTTGTCTCCCCAGATGCCCTGGATAGAGCATCCGGAACATAAAAAACGCTCCCAAATATTTACTGAATTAAATTTAAAACAGAAAGCACATTCTCTGGGAGTAGCTCTTGGATTGTCAGCATGGCAGATTTGCCAGATGTCTATTTATTTTGTGATTTATAAATAATGAAGGCATCTGCTCTAAAATTTGCAACTCGGAATGGGAGAGACTGCGGGGGATGTGGCCATTGCTTCAACTCAAGATTATTGCTTGTTTCCTGCATATTTGGACCCAAATAAATCACAGATGATACACAGAATCTGTGATTCTCTCCCATGTTCATTATAGGGGACCCACTTTCTCAGCCATAATTCAGTTTATGTAGGTATCCCTCTCCACAGGCAGTGTTTAGTGTATTGTTTCATAAACTGAGGATTATACTCTCCTTTCAAGAATGTGCCTCTCCGTGCCATCTTTGAACTTTTATCTTGGGTCAAATGGCTTGAATAAGTTTTATTCTTCCCTGAGAAGTGCAGTTTCTATAAAGCATTAACTATCTGGGCAGCAAAGAGTAACCAGAACTATATAAACATTTAATCAAACTGCAGCACGTGGGAATGTCAAATATGTATGATGCAATCTCCCTCATAATAAAAATCTATTATTCCCTGGACTTATCATCAATCTTCCTTCCCCTCCAGACCTGCACATTCTGCCTTTTTTCTTACCACACACACACACTGTCTGGAGATGAAGCCAAGAGTCCTCTCAGAGAAGAAACTGTTAAGAAACTGAATGTCTAAATAAAGTCAAGGCTTCTCTGAGCACTTGCAGTCATTACTCAAAGAACATTTCACACATACCCTCTCGTGCTATATAAAGCACACCTTCCCTGGTGGCTCAAAAAAGCTGCAGGCAGACAAGCATAATCAGGAGACAAAAGTACACAAATAGCATGTCTGTTAAGCCACCTTCTAATTTAATTGCAGACTTTGGAGGAAAATGCAATGAATATTTAAATCATGAACCATAACCAAAACAGGCAGGGCTTCAAGGGTTCAGTCTCTCCTTTCCCCCAAGTAAAATTGAATTTAGTATTCTTGTGAAACTGATTGAATTGCTTCAAATTCTTGTTTTAAATAAATTCAAGCCTCTCTCTTTCTCTCTCTTACTCTAGGCTTTTGCTTAGTAATGTGTGTGTGAATGTGTGTGTGTGTGTTAAGAAAAAGTCAGTGTGCCCAGGATTTAGCTCAGTGGGTCTGGCATCTGCCTGGCAAGTGCAAGGTTCAGAGTTTGATTCCCAGTACCACATACCACAATGCTGGGCACTGTGACTCACACTTGTAATCCCAGCACTTGAGAGGCAGAGGCAAGAGGGTTGCTTGAGTTCAAGTCTAACTTAGGCTATATAGTGAATTCAGGGCCAGCCTGAACTACAAAGAGAGACCCTATCTCAAAAACAAACAAACAACAACAACAACAAAAAAGAAAGAAAGAAAGAAAGAAAGAAAGAAAGAAAGAAAGAAAGAAAGAAAGAAAGAAAGAAAGAAAGAAAGAAAGAAAGAAAGAAAGAAAGAAAGAAAGAAAGAAAGGTCAGTGCGAGGGCTGGGAGAGAGGAGATAACAAGATTGGGAAGTAACAGATTGTTTTTGCTCAGAGATGCTTTAGGAACAAATTAAAAACTATCTTCTAAGGGATCTGGTTCCTTAAACATATTCTGTTTTGTTTAAAATAATCTGGAGAATCAAACAGGCAATCAGTCAGTGGCTGTGTGTTGAAGATAGCAGAAAAACTGAATCATAACATTAGCTCTCAAAGAGTTGTGCCTCCATTCCTATAGATGAGAAAGCCAAAGTTGCTAGTGCATTGAGTGATAAGGGCCCAAGGTCCAGAGCCACAGCTTACTATTAGCTGATAAGTTTGGACAAGTTACATACTATTTCTTAAAGCATTGGTTTCTTTACCTATAAAATAGGATAATAACAGTTCTTGCCTCTGAGCTTTGTTGTCAAAGCACCTGGTATATAGTGAGCTCTTTATAAACATGGATCATTACTATTACCTATAAAATAACAATGCCAAGGTAACATGTCACATGACAGATGAGTGGCATGATCGCTAAATTCAGGTAATTTCAGGGAACGGAGAGTTTCCTCCGCTGGGGTCAAAATCACAGAAGATCACGGATAACATGGTTATTGTTGTTTGGATATGGTTCAAGTGTATCTCCTGGGCTTCCTATGCTAGAAACTTGGTCCTCTATGAGGTATCTTGAGAATTATAGACCCTAACTTGTGGAGCCTGCTAAAAAGGAGTTATATTACTAGAAGTGCTATGCTCAGGAGGGATAAATGTAGTTATCAAAGGACCCCAGTTAGTTCTCTTGTTATAAGTTGAAACCACCCTATGCAGTTTTCTTTTACAGTTTCCTTTTTGCTTCTCTGCCACACTGTGATGCCAGTAAAAGGGCCTTCACCAGGGACTAGACAAATATGGCAGCCTGATCTTGGACTGTTAGCCTGCTAAATCTTGATCTATATAATCCTCTTTTCTTTATAAAGTACCCAGTCTCTGCATTTTGTTATTGCTATAGAAATGGACTAATGTAACATCCATGAAAGAAAATGTTCAGCAGTGACTAAGGCTCCTAAAACATCATTTGAGATTTACCGACTATCCTAACTGTAACCTTACTCTTCTTCAGTCTTGGTTGGGTAGGACTGCTTTCCTAGAAAAGCTAGAGATCAGGACGTGGCTGTCTTTTTTTCATTGTTCTACTGCCTTCTCATCTTCGTCACCTATATCACAATGACTATCACTCAACTGATCAGGAAGTCCTCACATTGGTCCTAGGTAATGCTGTAGAATATCTTCTATGCTTCAAAACAAGGCACCAAACAGCTATGCTCTTCCTTTCTTCTCAGTTAAGACAGACCCAGAAACTCAGGGAGTGGAGTGGAAAAAATACAAACTACATCCCCCATTCAGAATTCACATCCATTCCCTTTGTAACAGTGACGGCAAACCTTGTAGAGCTTTCAGTGATCCAGACAGCCTGTGCCTTGCATGCCATAGGTTTGCCACTACTGCTTTACAGTGAGGCAGGAGATTAGAGTGTGGCCAGCCAATTGAGCAAGTGGGTGTTACCTGTCAATCACGAGATCCAGCAGATATGCTCTCAAGTCTTAGACCTGGTACCAATCAGAAAGCAAGAGCTATCTTCAATTTTTCTCTTGAAAGCTCAAGCAGATTTTTGATAGAATGATCTAGATCTGACATCAATCTGAGGAGTGGGAGAAAAAGATTGAGGCCATTGAACATGAAGCCACTGTGCTCTCTCTTTCACAGTGGCTGACTCTGCAGAGCATGTTTCTTTTCCTGTATTAATAAATATAAAACCTCTCTACCTTTTGTCCAGTTCTTTGTTCAGAACAAAAAGAACCTAGAAACAATCTCTAGAAGGCATCCCCAGTACCACCAAACCCAGTAACAATAAGTTTGTTCTTGGCCCAGACCTGGGGAAAGAATGCCAATTACACTCTTGGCAGAGCTATAGATCTTTTTTTTCCATCATTTTTAGTTTTATTGGTACAATTTAGATCTATACAACTATCACATTCATTATAGGGAATTCGCGCATGATGCATCTTGGTTCTCTTTTTCCTCTGTTCCCCTCCCCTCCCTTCAGTCCTGCTTCTCCTTCTTTATTTACAAAAGCCCTGTTTCCATTTTTTCCACCTTTCCTCGCTTTTTTCTTTTTCTGTCCTTCCTTTCTCTCTCCTCTTCTGCAATTCCCCCTTCCTATTGAACTATTTTTTTCTTATTTCACATTGTCTATTATATATTTTGGTTCCTATTTACATTTTTGAACTCTTATACCAGAGACAATGTGATATTTGTACATGTGCATGCAGTTTATTTCACTTAAGAGTACAGCTTCAACATGAATTCTCTTAGCTATAAATGTTTCGAGTTTATCCTTCTTTATGGCTGACTAGTACTACACTGCATAGAAAAACGACATCTTTAACCCATTTATCAGCTATTGGCATTTGGGCTGTTTCTATGATTTAGCTATTACACATTGTATTACTATAAACATGGATAGGCATACATCATTGTGGTATGATACTTTGATTCTTTTGGGAAGATAACCAAAAAAAAGAATAACTGAGTCACTTGGGACCTTTAGTATTTTTGGATTCTCCACACTGATTTTCACAGAGGTTGCACCAGTCTGCACTCCCAAAAAATGCAAAAGGGTTCCTTTTTCCCTACGGCCCCACCAGCCTTTGTTGTCTATTGATTTCTTGATATTAAGAACTATAAGTCTTGAATTAAGTGTTAAACAAGATCACAATGCACAGAATTCAAGAGTCAGATCAGGTATGCATTGGGTTAATTCTGTCTTCTGATTTGTTTGTGTCTTTCTCACATTGAATCCTCAACCAGCAAGGGCCCATCTTCTTCAGGGGTAGTTGAATTAAATAAGACAAAGTTCATGATTTCTGGAGCTATAATTCTGCCACATGGGTAACATGGGTCCTCAAAGTCATGGCATTGAGCAATGGCATCATGTTAACCCTTAGAGCAACACCCTGGAGCATTATAGAGAAGGTAAGGGTGCCGATGGTGCATCCTGAGATACTCATTAGTGAACGTTACTTCCCAGGATGCCCTTGGGAAAAGTTTAGAGCCTCAGCAAGCAGACAGAAGAAGACAGTCCCGAGAAGAGGAAAGGCTAGCCATTACCCAGTAGACCACACTCCTCCTACTCCTCACCATCACTTCAATCAGTGATAAGAATAATAATAGCATCTAGCATGTTGTGTGCCTAACATGGGAGAGGCGTTGTGTTAAGCATTTTATAGGAATTAAACACTTCCTAGGGAAAGCCTTCTGTCTTACAAATAAGAAAATATTTATTAGCTTTCCAAGTTCAAGGAATTCAAAATAGCAAAGGGAGGAGGTAAACCCAGGCAAGCTGTCCATGAACACTACTTGTGGAGTCACAGATCACAGTCTTCCAGCGCTGGGACTGTAGCTCAGTGGTCCCGGCCTGCCTGGCAAGTCCAAGGTCTTGAGCTTGATTCCCAGTACTGGGGAGGCAGGAAGATCACAGTCTCCTGTCTCCCAAGAGCCTCAGAACCCAAACCTGTGGGGGCCATTGGGTGTGTGTGTTGCCTCGCTCTCTCCCCCACCCTCAAGGTCTCGTGCATCCCTCACGAAACAGCTTCTTGAGCTTCTACCTACAACTCTTTCACATGAGGCTCAACACTCATTTATGGGGGTGGGCATGGTGGTACACACCTATTATTCTGATGGAGTGGGAGGCTAAGGAAAAGGAACTGAACGTTGGAGCCAGGCTGGGCAACTTAGCAAGATTCGATCTCAAAATAACAACAAAAGTGACTGGACATACAGCTCAGCACAAAAGCCCCGGCTGGGTTCAATCCCCAGCACCACAAACAAACAAGCAAATAATAGTAATAGTAATAATAATTAATAATAATATGGGGCCAATGGAAGATCAGCTTCCTACTCCTCTTCATTACCACCCTGGAACTGATATACAAAACTTCCTTCCCATTGTTCCCCCATCCAAATAGAAATCCTCATAACATAGCCAGAGAAGAATGGACAGGGGTATTTCAGATCCCGATCACGATTTAGAAAATATTCTTGTGCAGTTATTCAACATGAGCTGCCAATGTCTGTAACTCCCCCACATCCTTCTTTTCAAACTTTAACAGACATAGGAATCTAGCATTTCTAATAAGAACCTTTCATCAGGATCACATATTGAATTTTTAAAAAATCACTCCCCACATCTCTGTCCCTTAAAAAGCCTGTTCTACAGGTCATCCTCAAACTGTCCCTCTAATGCCTTAAAGAGATATGTTGGCAGCAGAAGAGTATTGTCATTACCATCTTCATGGCCCCAGACTGCTATCTTCAAGAAAAATGTGTGGTCTAGCTTCACTCAAAAATAATGTAGGGGGTGGGCTGGAGAATTAGCTCAGTGATTCTGGCTCCTGCCTCCCAAGCGCAAGGTCTTGAGTTCGATCCCTGGAAACTACATACAATGCTGCGCGTGGAGACTCACGCCCACCAGCAATCAATACCACATACCATAGTGCCGGGCATGGTGAATCACACCTGTAATGCCAGCACTAGGGAGGCAGAGACAGAAAGATTGCTGAGTTTGAAGTTTGCCTGGGCTACATAGTGAGCTGAGGGCCAGCCTGAACTACAAAGCGAGACCTTGTCTCAAAAAAAAAAAAAAAATAATAATGTAAGATAAGAAAACATTGATAAAATGGAATTTGTTCTGAGAAGATAATGGTCAATTATAATGTACCATTTATATGATGGTTCATAGGGGCTTATTACTACATTCTATTTCCTTTTGTAAATTTATAATCTTTTCCAATAAAAAGTTCAAGGCAACTGAAGACCTAAAAATGTTGCTGTAGCAAGAAATTCAATCTCAACTATACTCTTTTAGGTTTCCCCTTTTATTTTGTTTTTCCAGCCAGTCTCCAGCACCTTATTAAACAAAAATGAATGAGATATAACTGGTTGTGTGTTCCTAGTTCAACATAGCCAGAGTTGGAATTGAAGTTGGCAGGGTTGATTGCTTACCAGTGATCCAGCCAAGACTGCTCAGCCAGGGGTCCCCTGGGGTCTGGCTATGGCAGAACCTGTGTCAGTCACTGCCCCAGACTAGAAACAGGCTGGGAGATCATATCACCAGCTGCTCTGAGTCAACAAAATGCTTCTGTCACCGTTGAGGTCTGAAGTCATCTCATAGGTGTAACATCCTGATAAGCAAACACATCAGAAATAACAGATTGTTGGAGAGTGTTGAGATAGGATATTGAGAAAACAGCATCATGGGAATTCTCTCCTGGGCCTAAAACTGTCCACCCTCAGACAGCAGATTCCAGAATCCATCTGGAGACTCATTTATAAGGAATTCCAGGCCCCCAGCAAAGCCAAGGCATTGTCATCCTGTCGCAGTCTGTGGTCCAGTCTTAGCCCCTTGTTCATAAATCTGTCAGGGATGCCTCCCAGGAGGGATACTGTAAGCCTTGTGGCAACCTCAGGGATGGATAAAGATTGTTTAACTCTGAGGATTAGATGCTGACAGCCACGTTCTACATGGGCCAGCCCACCTGTTCAAAAGTCTCCTTCCCCATCCCACAGCCTCGTTCTCTCCACCATTTTCAAGAGGCTCAACAGTCCTGAGACTCAGCTCTGTGGTGCAAAGGCCTCCAGTGGCGGAGCCCTCCAAGCGGTGTCAAAACCATACTTCCAAAGCCAGAGCTACACCCCAGTGGCACAGTCTCCTACATGTGCCACAACCACCTCCCAGGACCAGACATTTTGCAGCCATCTCAGCAGGTACCTTACCTTTGGTTTCTTAGGGAGCTTCGGAGACATGGCCTCCCTGTGCATAGATGCTCATCTGAAAGGCAGAGGCTACTGTCCCCTTCCATTTCACAAAGGCCAAAATAGATGAAGAGTTGAGGAGCAGCCTCAGTTAGGCCGTGCTCAGGCTAGGCCCCTTATGGTGCTTTCTTAGTAGAGGTGTGAGTGAAGCAATGCTACCCACTTCTGTCTTCTTCCTCAGTCCATGATGCTTCACAGCTGAGATCATGGTAACAATCTATGCAAGCCTCCCATCTTGCCACCTCCATTTCATACCCACGCAGAAGCCAGAGGGGTCGCTATAGAATACAAAGCAAATGACATTATCTCTGCTTAGCAAGCCTTCAGTGTCTGTCATCCCTAGTGCCACACTTAGTCATCCTCATTTCTCCCACTCTGTCTCTCACTGTCCTTCCTAGCACACTCTGTTTTCAGCAAGATAAATTGCCAGTATCCTTGGGATAGCACTGGGACCCCGGGAGGACTTCCCAAACCCCAAGGACCAGCAGAATGTTATTCTTCAGTGAAGACCTCAAAGGCAGTTTGTATAGCATTCACCACATTGCATTGTAATTGCTGGCTTACTTCCCTTGTAACCCAAAACTTAGAGATCCTGCGCTGTGCTCCCTACCACTGCGTCCGGCACACATCAAGCACCTAAATCTAGAGAAACTGTGCAGTGCAGGCCTCCAAGCACTTTCTCGGTACAGGCCATGTATTCAGTTTTGAGAACCTGCCCCCACATGACCTATGTTCCTTCTTTATGTTCCCTTCCTTGAAATACTTAAGTAGTTGTAATCAAATATTCTCTACTCTCCACACTTCTGCTCTCAAGGAGTTGTTTCCTCCAAACCAGTCCTTACAATTCTTCCCACTGGAATGTTGCTGTAAAGGAATGAGGATGTTCTACAGAAATAATGGCCCAAGTTGGCAGCAGAAGAGACTATTGCCAACTTAACCCACAGATAAGCAAGGGAATCTGAGGGGCTTATGCCCTACACAAAGTTTGCCATGCTCTTGTAGCTTTCCACTGAATATTGATGAAATCTCAATGAAAAAATATAAATATAGAATCCTTAAATGGTATGGACTCTGAAATGGGGTAAAGTACAGTTTGAGCACTGTTTTCTCATTTATTCTTTCTGTATGTACCATTTTGGTCATAGGCCAAATGCAAATAACAGTGTATTCAAATAGGTATGTACTGCTATAGCAAATAACACTAAAGCTCAGAAACTCAATGATCTAAAACACTAATCTCCCCTTATGTGAAGTTGAATATGACTTTCTAGTGTGTAGTTTTCTTGAGAGGGCCTCTCTAAGCTCAGAAATCCACATTCCTCCCTAACCTCAGCTCTACTGAGCTCTACATCCTTAGGGCCCCTTTGCTATCATCTCACGAAGCCAGCCCTCAGGAGAAAAGACAGGGTATAGAGAGTAGCTCAGAGATTTTGGGGTAGCCCAGGACAGAAATCTGCATCAATCCAGCTCCAGCCAACATCTAATGATTCCCAGGTAGAAACAATGGGACCCAAGGCAGGAAATGTAGAAAATATAAGGCATCAATTCTGTCCACTTATAGGATTGCTGTATTTAATAGAAAAATACATAAAGGCACAGAACAGAGTCCTAGGCCAAGGAGCATGCTAAAATAGTGATACTTTCATTTTTGTTATTGCCTTTGGTGATGATTATGGCTGGACAGTTTCTAGAATGATCTCTGTACATGAATAAGTTTCCTTTCTTCTGCTTCTTCTCCTTCTCCTCCTTCAATTCCTTCTTCCTCTTTCCCCTTTTATTCTTACTCTTCTTTCTCCTCTTCTCATATTCTTCCTCTCCTCCTTCTTGTTATCTTCTTCTTCCTCCTCCTCTTCTTCTTCTTTTAAAGTACTGGCTGAAGAATCTTTTCAGACATGTAAAAATAGTTAAAATGGAGTCACTTTTACAAAATCCTAACAAAAAATAAATAAACCAGATTATGAAGGAGGGATTCTCATGTATAATGCATTTCTGATAACAGAAAGAACCACAAAGACTCTTCCAGAACCACAACCTTGCCTAAGGGCCTCTGCAACTTTAAACCAGAAGCATTTCCACAAGACATCTGTTCAGTAACTACTTCTCCTACCTCATACTGATACCACCCATGTTATTGAGCCCTATGACCAAGGATAATTATTTTAAAGTAACTGTGTAATCCTCCCCATTCTGCCTTTAAAAATCTTTGCTTTGCATCAACTTCCTTGAACATTCTCATAGTTTATGCAGTGCTTATTCCCATTTCTTTTTGGAGGATCTCTGTTTATTATATAGATTGACAGGTACTTCAGTCATCAGACACCCAGGAAAATCTGAGAGGTTCTCCTCCTCTACCTCCTTTTTCTTTATTCTCTCCCCAGTTTTGCAGAACGTTTAGAAATTTCTTCAGTAAACATGACAAATGTGCCAACAGCTCCCATCATACTTGTCAGTGCACATATACACATTCTGTCCTGTTTTGAAAGAAAACTAGTTCAGGATGATTACACTTCTGAATTTCCCCAAAGTTTAAGGAGTCTCACTGGAGAAGTATGACTCAGGGAAGAGTCGTTGGCTACTCAGACAGGCTTTGTTAGTGGGTAAGATGAGACACTTGGGAGGGGTCTGGCAGAAGGCTAGACATACTTCAGGGTGCTAAACAGAATTATGAGGATGAGATGAGTGATGAATTCAGATATCCTCCTTACCTTGATGTAGTATCTAGTTTTATCTGATATGGGTTTTTCAAGACTGCTAGGCCTTTCTGTGAAATTCAAGCGTTTTTGTTTGGTTTTCCATTGAAACCCCAATACCTTCTCATCTAGATTCCAGAGACCCTACTGATAACATTGCTCCTTAAGGCAGTACCAGCATCTAACTGTTGAGTGGTGACTGAGCTGTCAACTGGTCAACCTCCTTCCTCCAGTCTCATGATGACAAGAATACACAACCCTCCCATCCCAAGATCCATAGACTTGCCTGTGGCCTTTGCTATCTACTCCAGAACCTTCAGGTGGCTGCTCTCATATCTCCTTCTTACTCCTCAGTTCCTCTGAGAAGAAGTAGAAGACCACATAATGTAAGGTCATGAGATGCTATTCTTAGGTGGGTTGTTTTCACTTTGCTCTTAAAATTTAAAAGGTGAGGAGGCCGAACATCTCTCCCCTAAGAAATAAGGCAGAATGTGACACCTCTGATCCTGAGAATCTAGGCAAACTCATCACTCATTGATGGTCAATGCTTTATCACATCTCCAGGAAAGCCACAAGATGAAAACAAGCACATGTGTGCTCACACACACACACACACACATTCTCACACACATACACACATTCACCCGATTAAAAAAAATAATTGTCAGACCCCCTAGGAAACACACCAACCAATTCCTTTTTTTTTTTTTTTAACCAACCAATTTTTTATCCAGCTTCAGGACACCATCTTCCTTTGACTCATTTTGATCATCATGGCAACTAGTTATAGTTTCTGGCTCATTCCCAATCATTTTAAAAGCCAAATCTCCATATCACACTCAACAGGTCTTCAAACACTGCCACTGGCTTCATTTTCCATTTTTTTCTTTTGACATATGTAGTGGTTCCCTCTTTCTCTTTTGCCTTCTTTCCTTCTAAGACTAATATTTCACTTTAAACCAAATGCGCTCTTTTCTCTTTCATTATGTTGATGGATCATGATCATGGAAACTCTTCCCACTCCAAACTCCCTCTTAGCAATGGGCTACATGCAAAGACTTGTACCCATGACCCTTTATTAGTCAAAGTGGAGATGAGCTCAACTTCCCTCACAGCAGTGATGAGCACTTCTTCAGTTTGTTTCTTTGCAGCTAGGGCAACTCTGTGACTGTGAACACTGGGTGGGGCAAAACAGTCCTTCACTGGGAGGAAAAAACAGGTGATCTGCATTTAGAAGCTCTTCTTCTCACAGATAAAGCCAGGACTGTTTGAAATTTTTGTACAGTAAACACTCCATAATGTAAGATCTGAAACTCCCTTTTAAAAATTATATACTACTGGGGCCAGAGGGTTAGCTCAGTGGTTTCGGCGCCTGC
>PVIC010026145.1:0-24754 GCA_004025085.1 Thryonomys swinderianus | reverse complement strand
GCACTGTGGTATGTGGTATTGATGGCTGGTGGGTGTGAGTCTCCATGCCCAGCATTGTATGTGGTTACCAGGGATCGAACTCAGGACCTTGCTCTTGTGAGGCAGGCACTAAAACCACAGAGCTAAATCTCTGGCCCTATAGCTCTTTCTCAGTGTGTGATAGAGTAGCATTTCCCAAAATGTTCCTCGGGAAACTCAGGTTAGCTTTACTGGAAAGCAAGGTGGGAAGAGCTGGTCTTTCCTCTGCAGAGCCCATCCTTTAAGGAGGAAAGACTGCAGCACATTTCCAGGGGAGGGCTCTTCTGACAGACGAAGCCTTGTAGGTAGGCAGCAGGCACCAGAAAGGCTCTTCTGCTCAGCTTAGGTTGACAGCCTGGTCTCTCCGCAGGCATTACGGGTGATGGGGAAGATGATGCGGGAGTGCTGGTATGCCAACGGTGCAGCCCGCCTCACTGCACTGCGCATCAAGAAGACCCTCTCACAGCTCAGCGTGCAGGAAGATGTGAAGATCTAACCTCCTCCTTGTGCCCTGCACACACTCCTGGGCAGCGAGAACTACATGCAGCTGCCGTGTTGAGCGTACGCCGGAGGCCTACCTCTCGTTTCTGCCCAGCCCTCTGGGGCCAGAGCCCTGGCCGGAAAGAGGGACAGAGCCCGGGAGACTCGCTCACTCCCATGTTGGGTTTGAGACACAGACACCTTTTCTATTTACCTCCTGCTGGCATGGAGACTCTTAAGAGCGAATTGTGTGGAGAGCTCAATGCCACAACTCAAACTGGTTGCAGTGGGAAGTCTGCAAAACCTGACGCACCTGGCCCAGAGCCAGGCGTGATGAAAGGGAGGCCTGGGCGGGGCCAGGAGGAGCCGAGTTGCTGCCCGTGCTGAGCGCATGGAGGGTTTTCACTGAGGTGGTCCAGAGGAACCAGAGTACAGCCCCTCTCACAGGCAGCTCTGAGCCGCGTGCTCCCTCCTCTCCAGGACACCTGGGGGTCTGCCAGTGGAAACAGAACGTGCCGCTTGTCTGTCCAGCTCTGTGTGCATGTGCTGAGGTGTGTCCCTGTTGTGCCTGGTCTGTGCCACGCCCTTACACGTGTGTGTATGTGTCTGTAGGTGCGCACTTACCTGCTTGAGCTTTCTGTGCATGTGCAGGCCAAGGGTGTGACTGTCATGCCGTCTCTACGTGCTGGTGCCTCTCCGTTCATAGTGAGCAGCATCTAGTTTCCCTGGTGCCCTTTCTGGAGGTCCCCCTGCCGTGGTGGTACTCCTTCCCGGCAGGCTGTTCTGCCCCTCCTATGTCAGCGTAACTCCTCCATTTCAGACTGTGGAACCAAAGCCGGCCCAGTTGTCCATAGCAGAAGAGACTTGGGTCAAAATGTGAGGACTGGGGAGAGGGACGGGCAGGAAAAGTCTTGGCAGGAATGTTGAATGTTGCAGCGTCGTCATTGACCGTGGGAAATGAGCCAGCCCAAGGGAATCATCTTCAACAGCATCCAGGAAGGGCCAGAGCCTGAAGCCAGACCTTGGGACTCGGATTAGAGTGTCACATCTGCCGGTCCCCTCCCAGAGTCTGCAAACTGTGGTGTATATTTTTGGTGGTGGTGGGTATAGGGTGGGGAAGGGAAGTGGGGACAAGGAGTGGGAAAGGGTCTGGGGGGAGGGAGGCATCTGCATGGGCCTTTACTGGATAATCTGATCAGGGTGGAGCGAAGTTGAGAGATTTGCATCCACTTCAGGGTCCTACTAAGGGAACAGCCTGAGCCGGACATGTTATTTAACCTAAGTATAGTATTTAATGAAGTCTAGAAGCACGGTTGTGGGTGGTGATTTGGTCAGCATATCTTAGGTGTGTAATAACTTTGAAGCCATAACTTTTAACTGGAGTGGTTTGGATTTTTTTTTTTAATTGGGAGGTTCTGGATTTTAACATTTTTTATGTTGTTTTTATAAGAGGAAAACCATCTCTATGTGATTACCTCTCATTCTATTTGTTTTTAAAGAAATCCCTTTAAAAAACCACAAAAAAGAAAATTCTCCAATTGAATGCACATAGCTCAATCACACTGGAAATTGTTCTATCTGAGCCTGTTCCCACTGAGCAGTGAGATTTCCTCTGTGCCCTAGGGGCTCAGTCTCCTGCCTCCTGTCCCATCCTGTCACAGGAGCACCCTGGCCTTTTGTGCAGGGCTCAGCTGGTTGTACTGTCTGGGTTTGCTCAGCAAATTCATACCGTGTGCCTGCTAGGTGCCCAGCACTGGCTGGGCCTAGGAATTCTTCAGACTAAGACTGGCTCGGGTCCTACTCTAGGAGCACTGAAGAACGAGCTAAACCAGTTACATGGGTGCCTGCTGTTAGACCAGATATTTTCATGATTGGTTCCGAGAGCCTTGGAGCCTGGAATTATTGCTGTTAAATAAGACCACTGAGGCTCCCCGTATCTCCCCTTACAAAGAGACTACTCATGGGGGTGAGGCCTGGGGTTTAGAACCACAGGTGAGAGCCCAAAGCACTGTATTCACTCTGACCCCTTCCTGCCATGGGGGAGGCACGTTACACATGCAGCCGTACTGCATCCAAGCCCAGCAGTTCTCTGCCAAAGCCTGAGGAGGGAGAGCCCCCATTCGCTTGGTCTCCCCATGCTTCTGGCCTATTTATTTTCCTGATGTATTGCATCTTCCCTTCCATCAAAGGGGATCTTCCTCTAATACTTTGGGCCAATTTACTGGCCACTGGTTCATTTCCCTAGAATACCAGTTGTGTCTTTAAGGGACTTTCTCTACCTGCCCCACTGGCCTCCCACTTACCACCTCACAGCAGAACCTTGGCATTACAGGTGATGATGGAACTTAGACTCCTCTACCCTGAGTCACAGTTAGCCTCTAGGGTCTGCCGACATGCATCCACCCAGCACTCCAAGCCACTAGCCCACTCCTGGGGCCCTTTTGTCCTCACCGTACACCCTTGTGTCCACACCACGTACACAGTCCAGCTCCTGTACCTCTGGGGAAGACAGCAGTTTGTGGGAAGCTCCCACACCCACCCACCCCTGCGAGAGCTGGAGAAAAGCTGAAGGTGGGTTTGTGGCTGCCCGAGGCTAACTAACCCTGATCCATAGGGCTACCTGCACCTCTGGGTTCTGGATTCAGACCAAGTCCAAGCCCGTTCTCACGTCACTATCGGGCCCCTGAACGGCATTCTCGGTACTTCTGTTTGTTTTTGTACATTTTATTAGAAAGGACTGTAAAATAGCCACTTAGACACTTTACCTCTTCAGTATGCAAATGTAAATAAATTGTAATATAGGAAATCTTTTGTTTTAATATAAGAATGAGCCTGTCCGATTTCTGCTGTACATTATTAAAAGTTTTATTCGAAGACCTTTTCCAGTGAAATCTGTCTTCCATCTGGGAATGACAACCTAATCTGTCTAGGGAGTTGGGAGTGGGGCAGGTGCTTCCCACCGGCTGGGCCTGACATGGCAGTTGCTGCTAATCACACAGCTGAGGTACTGATGTGGATATCAAGTCTTCCTGAGACTTTCTGTGCTTCATAGAGGGGCCTGGCCTATGAGGGAGAGACTAACACCCTTGTACCCACCTTTGCCTTTTAGCATTTTTATCTGTTTGCAAAGGAGATTCTTTTTTTTTTTTTTTTTTTTTTTTGAGACAGGGTCTCACTTTGTAGTTCAAGCTGGCTCTGAGCTCATTATGTAGCCCAGGCAAGCCTCGAACTCAGCAATCCTCCTGTCTCTGCCTCCCGAGTGCTAGGATTACAGGCGTGAGCCACCAGGCCCGGCACTGTGGTATGCGGTATTGATAGCTGGTGGGTGTGAGTCTCCACGCCCAGCATTGTATGTGGTTTCCGGGGATCAACTCTGGACCTTGTGCTTGCGAGGCAGGCGCTGGAACCCTCCGGCCCTACAAAGGAGAGTCTTAATCCTGTTTAGTCACATGCCACCGCGTCTCAAAGCAAGCTAACAGCCCTCCCCAGCTTTCCCTTTCTCCTCCCTGGAGTGTAATTGTGAACTGATTGGAATGAGAGCCTTCAATGGTCTCACTGGTATTTTCCGAGTGGAGTATGGATGTCTGGTACCCCCAGCCAAGGTGGATCCAGGAGAGAAGTTCCAGAAGCAGAGAGAAGTTTACAGGGAACCCTAGAGAGTATTTTGTCCGCCGTGCACCAGCCATTGGTTCCCCTGCAGTGTCCTGCCAAGTGCTCCAACTTCCGTCCACAGACTGCTGCCCTGTAGAAACAGCTAGACAAGCTCCACATGGATCTTCATGGCAGCTCTCCTTCCTTCCGTGTGAGGTCCCTTAAAGTATTAGAAAACAGGTATATCAGCTAATATTAGCAAATACTGAAAACTGCTAAGCACTGTGTCAGAATTTGCTTTACATACATGAACTGCTTTCAGCCTCAACCATGAGGTGAGCAGGATTATCACAGATTAGGGGGGAGGGGTATGGAAGTCCAGGGGCCCAAGATCACGCAGCTCGAGGGGAGACTCGGCCCAGGATGTTCCCCAAACTGCAGTCCCTTAGCTGCTTTCCTGCCTCTGCGGCTCTAGTTCTTCGGCAGGCGCGTTTGTGAAGCCGGCAGAGCTCAGACGGGAAAGGGGCACTGCATTCCATCAGCTCTTAATTGACAGGCTAGGCGAAGAAGCTATGTTGTACTTGATACCTGAAGGTCATCCCAGGACTGCGGCTATCTTTGGGGTGAGGAATGTCCAGGCACCTTCTCCCTGGATTTTTTTTTTTTTTCTTTTGTAGTTCGGGCTGGCCCTGAGCTCACTATGTATCCCAGGTGAGCCTCGAACTCATAGCAATCCTCCTACCTCTGCCCACCCCGAGCGCTGGGATTACAGGAGTGAGCCACCACACCCCGAACTGTGCTATGTCATACTAGAGATCAAACTCAGGACCTTGCACTTTCAAGGCCGATGCCAGAACCACTGAGCTAAATCCCTGGCCCAGATCTATTTTTATCATAGCAACTTGAACTGTAGAACGTGCCCGTTACTCCGCCCTGTCACTGTTCTTAGATCTGGATTATCACCTAGAGTTCCCCCATTGTTCTCCAGGCTTGTGCCAGAGATCAAGTAACTCACCTCTGCGAGTTTGCCCTCAGTTTGACACATAGCCCACTAACCCAGTCAGCTGCTAATTGCTCTGTGTCCAGGTCATGATTCTCTCAACCGAGTTAGCAGCAGAAGCTCAGGGCCCTTGCTGAGATTCTGTGGCTGCCACATGTCTTCAATCTGTGCACCTCTTCAGAAGGAAGGCAAAGTGGTTTGTAGCGAATTGGAGGGCAATTCAAATGAAGTCCCTGTGGAGGCCATCCTGCAAATCAGTCACCCAGCCCAGCCGAAGCACAGATTGTAGGTTCAGTTAGACTAGTCTGAAAGCATTTATGGCAAGTGTTCTGGTGCCTGTTCCTGCACCCTTGGAAACCGTTGGGTCTCACCTTTATGAGGCCCATGACACAGGAGACTTGAATTCATTGGAATGCTGTACCTCTTGGGGTTTTGCTTCACACGTCTTAAATTTCTGATTCCCAGGCCGTAAGTCTTCTGATCCTTATAGTCCTGAGAGAACCGTCACTGAACACAACTAAAACAAAAATGAGAAGCAGTAGAGTAGAGGTGACGGACATGGAGACACAAGGGTGCATCCCAGAGAGGGGCAGGAGAGCGAGCCTCGGAGCGGGCCAGGAAGGGTACGACGCGGGTTCTCTAGAGGACCGAGAGGGAAACATTCTTTGTAAGGAATCTACTCAGCGCTGTGGGCAGGCAAGTCTCAGCAAGGCGGGCCAGAAATCCAGGCAGGATCGTCCGGAAGGTGCTTCAGCCTTTCAAGGCCATCCACTGATTAGATGAAACCCGGCCATGTTGTGGGGGTGCTGTGGTTTAGATATGTGTCCTCCAGAGTTCCATGTGTTAAAAAATTTCGTCCCGGGCTGTTGATGGAGCTCAGTGGTATCACGTCCACCTTGTGAGTGCGAGGTCTGTGTTCAGTTTCCAGTACTGGGAAATAAACAGGTAAATAATTGGTCTTCACCTGTGGTACTCTCGGGAGGTGGAGCTGAAGAGGAGCTCAGTGGACACCTTTGGTCATAGGAGGGTGTGGTTTGGGGGGCCCTGTTCCTTCCTTTCTCCTCCTTCCCACCCTTAGGACAGGCCCCAAATGATGGAGCCAGTAGCTCATGGACCAAAACCTCCAGAACTGCACACCAAACCTTTTCTCTTCACAAATCCATTCTGCATTACTCCAAGTCTATCGATTTAAATGCTGATCACATTTAAAACATACTGAGCCTGGGGTGGTGGCACGTACCTGTACTTGGGAGGCTGAGGCAGAAAGGTTGCCACAAGTTTGAGACCAGCCAAAACTACATAATGAGCTCAAAGTTGGCCAGATCTCCATAGCAAGACCCTGTCTAAAAACAACAATAACATAAAATATCTGCACAGTAGCGTCTGTGCTTGCGTTTGTCCAAATAACCTATAAATTGTTGGATGCGCCATGGTCAGAGTGACAGGTTTTAGGGAGCGTAGCAGGTAGCCCGGCTCCTTTGTAGAATGCTTGCTGGAAGCCAACGACTGGGACTCATGGGAGACTGAAGACGCCAGGAACAGTTAGGCAGACTGGGTCTGTTCAAGCCTCTGTTGAACAACTGAGTGTATCAAACAGTAAAGATACAGCCTACAGCCCTGGCCCTTCAAGGAGTTCTGAATCGAAAGAGCTTGGTTTGTACAGACAGTAAGACAGACTTTGGCAAGTCCCATTACAGAGCAGTAATCCAGGTGTCGCGGGCAGACGCAGTTTCTAGGGAAGGAGAGACTCCAGTGCTGCCCTCCACACGCTCCGTTCCTAGTGAGTGGGTATCGCAGGCGTGGAATGTAAGTCCTACCATAGGAACAGACAATGCGTGGCGAGCACAGCAGAGTGAAGAGGAAGACACCTGTTCGGAAATAGGCATTGGCATTGTTGAATGAGGAGAGAAAGGATTAGGGCTTTAGTCAGAAGGTACTGCCTTCAAGAACCATATGTGGCCAACCATGGTGGTGCAGTTATAATCTCAGCACTTGGGAGGCTGAGGCAGGAAGATCACTCCAACTCTGAGGCCAGCCTGGGCCACATAATGTTTGGAGCCAGCCTGAACTACATGGTGAGACCCTTTCGAAACAAAACAAAAAAACAGAAACAAAACAAAAATAATCACAGATACTCAGTGTGGCTGCAGAAAGGGACCCAAGACATGCGGAGCGGGTCTGTTGGAGCTGCTTAAGTGCTGAGAAGACTTCATCCTGGGGGCCAAAGTGGCAAATGCCATCAGCTTCCCTGGGCAGACACCTCTCACTAGGAGAGATTCTGAGCAACGTCCCTTCTTGAACTAGACTTACTGTCCTGTAAATTAAAACATATTTGTCATTCTTGATGTGGGGACAATCCAGTTGAAAAATACAGGTTTTTGCTCTGGTTGGTGTTTTTGTTTTGGTGTGAGACAAGGTCTCAACATGTAGTTCAAACTGGCCTTAAACTCACTATGTAGCCCAGGCTGGCCTCAAAGTCTCCGATCCTCCTGCCTCAGCCTCCCAAGTGCTGGGATTATAGGCGATGTATCACCACACCCAGCTCCCTCCAAAATATTTTTTAACCCTGGGTAATGTAAAACAGAAACTTCCTGCTGTTGGTTCTGGAAAGCAGAAGATCACAGCGTGGATGTGAGAGGCTGCAGTAGGAGAGCAGGCCACACTGGCAGGAGAGGGACAGACAGCGGCCAAGGTCACAGGCTTAGCACTGATCAGATGGAAACAGGGGGAGGGGCACAAGCGGAGCCGCCTTCCGTCAGAACATCTCAGCCTGGGCCCTGGGATATGTGTCCAGGGTCTGGGGAGCGTGTGCACAGTCGGCCCTGGGAAAGAAAACCAGGGATTAAGCAACAGCACAGGTGTGTTTGTCAAGTGGAAGAACCCCAAGGAGTCTGTGCCTTCAGAGCTGTCGTTTTCTGACTTTACTGTGTGTATCTATGCTGAAACAAGTGAGGAAGATAATATGTACTCCAGGTCTTAGGAGCAGTGTTTCTTTAAGCACACGGTAAAAAAACAAAACAAACAAACAAAAAAACCCCTACAGTTTGCCTCCCTTTCTTCTGCCATTCTAACCTGTTCAAGCCAGAGACCTCACCATCTGCGGTCTAAAAGGCAAGATGGTCCCTGAGAAACACATACCCAAATAAACTGCCACATCTACCTCGTCAGTCACTGGGCTGTGCCGGACCCACCTTCCTCCTGGCTTCTCCCCTAGCAAGGCCCCAGTGGGCAGTCAGAACCATTAAGGAAAACATCCACTCCCTGCCCGGCCAGCTGCCTACCAGCTGTCCGTGCCTCCTGCAAGAGCCAATGCCATGCAACTGGGGTCCAGCGCCTCATTCCTGGCCTATCAGAGACCCAGCTGAGCTCAGGGCCTCCCTCTTCTGCTCCCCCAGCTTAGAAGCAATGGCAGCAGCACCCAGAGAGGCAGCCAGTGAGCTACTGTTCCCTCCTAGTGCTGAGTCCTGAAATGACCAAGTTAGATCCTGAGACTGAAGTGAGACTCGAGAAGGGTCTGAAATTCTGTACCTCCAGCCCCAGGTGCTACCTCCTGATGGCACCCCAGGGCCTAAGTCAGCTCTCTCATTTCCCACATGTAGACTATTAACGGTGGGTGTCTGGGAAGAGCTTGTCCTGATAGATGCTTCCTAGGCTTTGCCAACGAGCTAGGCCCCTACCATCTAAGGGAGACCCAGGTCAAGCGCCATCCCTAGTGCCTGGAATGCACCCTGAAAGAGCCCTGCCCAGAATAAGGTATAGCGTGAGGACAGACATCCCCATAGCAATGGGGGGTTTCCAGGAGGGAGGAGTGGAGGGGAGGCGTCCTGGGGTAAGAAGTCACAAGCAGCACCTAAAATGCTTCACCACCTCCAAGCTTGGAAGGGCTGCAGATGCTAGACAAGAGACGTGGCCTTAAGAGGTGGCCTTGAAGAGCTGGGGAAGGCAGAGGTTTAGGGGCCTCATGAGCACTCCTGGCATGTGAAGGGTGCTAAAGCCCACCAGCTGTCCTCCCTGATGGGTTTCACCTGGAGCAGGGCGGCAGCAGCTTGTATCACAAGAATGACTTCCTCACTACAACAGGTGTGAGATTCCGGAACTCGGTGAGGCTGAGCAGGGATCCTCTTGGGAGGGACAGGAGCTAGGGTTCTGACACTAGCATGCCTTTCGATCAACCTAATTTAAAGGTTTTCCAGGCCTGGTGATGTATGCTTGTAACCCCAGCACTCAGAGGACGAGGCTAGCCTGATCTACATACTGAGACACTGTCTCAAAAATAAATTAGGGGGGTCGGAGATTTAGCTCAGTGGTTCCAGCGCCTGCTTCGCAAACGTAAGGTCCTGAGTTTGATCCCAGTAACCACATACATTGCTGGGCGTGGAGACTCACGCCCACCAACAATCAATACCACATACCACAGTGCCGGGCGTGGTGGCTCTCGCCTGTAATCCCAGCACTCAGGAGGCAGAGACAGGAGGATTGCTGAGTTCGAAGCTTGCCTAGGCTACATAGTGAGCTCAGAGCCAGCCTGAACTACAAAGCGAGACCCTGTCTCAAAAAAAATAAAAAAATAAAATAAAATAAATTAGGGCCGGGCGTGGTGGCTCACGCCTGTCATCCCAGCACTTGGGAGGCAGAGACAGGTGGACTGCTAAGTTCAGGGCTTGCCTGGGCTCCATAGTGAGCTCTGAGCCAGCCTGAACTACAAAGCAAGACCCTGTCTCAAAAAATAAATAAATAAATAAAAATTAGGGCCAGGGATTTACCTCAATGGTTCCAGCCCTTGCCTTGAAAGTGCAAGGTCCAGAGTTCAATCCCTGATACCAAAAATATTAATTGATTAGTTAATTAAAATTAAATAAAAAATAAATTGATTTAAATAAAATTAAATATACCTATTTATTTCCCATCACAAGACATGGCCACCAGAGGGCGTCACCACTCCATAACGTGGTTTCCCATCCCCATCCCTGGACAAAGTGGGGAAGACAGAGAGGAGGGAGCAGGCATCTGTCTCTGAGCTCGCTGGGAGCTGTCAGCAGCTAAATTAACAGTCTGAGGGAGGAGTCCTGGGTTCCAGTGCCCCATCTGTACCAGGCCCCCACACACCTGTTATGTGAAGGCTTGGGCTACACAGTATCCTGTCCAGTCCTCTCTAGCTCAGGAATTTCAGGATTTAGAAATCACACAAAGGGTTTGACGGAAATTGCATTTACTGGGCCACCCTTACTCTGGGTTCTCTAGGATTAACATTCTTTCATTTCTGTCCCCTCTAACTCTTCCTTTCTCTCTCTCTCTCTCTCTGTCTCTCCATCTCTCTGTCTCTCTCTTTTTTTACTAGTACTTGAGGGCTTTGTGTATGCTAGGTAAGAGCTCCACCACTGAGCTCTACCTCCGTCTTTTTCTTAAAACAAGGGCTAAATTCCCCAGGTTGGGCCCAGAGTTGCCACCCTCCTGGCTGAAGCTCTGAGTAGCTAGGATCACAGGCATGCGCCACTCCACCCATCTTCTAGGCCATTCTCCTGGCAGGAGCAGAAAACTGAGCTGAGTTCGCTGCTGGAGTTCTCTCTTGAAGGCAGGGGAAAAACCCACCCACGCAAACTGAGGGGGTCTCTACCTCCACGTCAGTCTGAAGGAAGATTGTCATAACCAGGCTGTTCGACACAGTCCCGTACTGTCCCTGTGGCATCCACCTCTCCAGGCTCCGGCAAGGAGACCTCCATGAGGTCCCCCGCTTGGTTGGGGGCGGTTCCCTCACTGAAAAGGCTGTGCACACACATGGTGCCCTTCTGACGGGCCCTTCGGGGATGAGCCTTCAAATGAACACAACAGAAACCACTGCACCTTCTGCTTCTCCGCCTCCCCCAGCACAGACGCTGTGTGTCAGGAGCAGGCAACAGCCGGTCCAGGGGTCCATCTGTGCTAATACCAACAATAAAGTCCCATGTTTCCCCACTGACACCTCCTCGGCCCCTCAGCTGAAAGCGACTTGGTGGCCCAAGGGGAGGGCGGGAGGAGGGGGAAGAAGGCACTAGGGGAGCTCCCCTCCCCCACCCAACAAGCCTCCAGCCATCTGGGCTTGTGCCATCACAGGGGACTGGAGGATCACCCCTCCCACCCACACCTCCTGTGGAGGGGCCACCAGAGCCCGAGAGTGGGAGGAGACAGACACCCAGTGCAGGAGCCAAGAGGGGGAAGCAAGGAGGCCGAGGCAGGCTGGCTTCCCCGTGTGGCTCCCCCTACCCCTCATGTCACGCATCTGACACAGCACTTGTACAATATGCCATTGTTTACCAGACCAAGAGCCTACCTGATCCCAGCGCCCAGCCAATGCCGGCGCAAAGTGGGACTTAGAGGTGGAACGAAGAAAGAACTGAGGAGGACAGTCTCGTGGAGTGGGAGTGGGGAGTCCGATTGCAGCTCTGGAACCAGGCTGCTTGGGTTTGAATCTGAGCTCTGCCACTGAGACACAGGCCAAGCTGCTTTCCCTCTGGGCCTCATTTGTAATGGTACCTATTCCATGGTGTTGTTAAGATCAACAGATGGGCAGGGGGTTTTAAATGCTCAGTGGTTCCAGTGCCTGCAAGTGCAAGGTCCGGAGTATCTGTTAGCTACAAAGCACAACGTATCTGAGAAGATGGGGAGGGGCCCGACGAGGACAGGGCCGCCCGGCCTCCGAGCAGTGCACGGGGAGTCCCTGCCCGCCGTGCTGACAGCCTGTGGTGGCTAGCTGCTCCTTAGATATCGCACGTGGCCTTCCACTTCCTCCTCTCACTTCTTATTTGGGCGCCACTGACGACAGAGACTCTGCTGGGCCGTCCCTGCTCCTCCTGGGTCTGGGAGCCATGGTAACGCGGAGCCTGGGGGACGGTCCCCAAGACAGGGTCAGGGAACGGCTGAGCGCCCACAATGCCTTGAGGCCACCCACTCCGGCGAGTCCAGAGTCACCCCCACAGTAGGGCTGTGTCCGCTGGGAAAGGGGGCCCTGGGGTCCAGTGTCAGGGGCTGAGGACGGGTTTCCCCACAGGGACCTCTCCAGACCTGCGAGAGGTGAGCCAGAACGAAGCCCCTGCTCTCAGGGTTTCGCCTCTTCCTTTGCCTGGACTTGGGCAGCCTCCCTCGGCCCTCTGGGGCTGTGTGGTGTATGAAGGTCCCGGGTCCTGTCACTCCCTTGGGGGCTTCTGCGCTGTCCACTCGGGGACATCAACCCCCTTCCGCACCGCAGCCCCCCAGCCCGACCCCCCCCCACCTCCCACACCCACTTAAGTCTCCCGCAGCCCTCACCCCAGGGTCTTCTCGAATCTTACCCCAGGACCCCGAACTTCCTTACGTGGTCCCTTCCGGTTCCTCCTCTCCACGAATCTCAACTGTCCACTGAACTTCAAATCTCGCCCAAGGAAAGCTCCTTCGCAGACACCATCCAGGTATCTCATACGTTCTAGCTCTGTCCCGGAATGCCATTTCTCCTCCTGCTGCCTTTGGTGCCTCGATTTCCCGCACTGAGCCTGCAAGTCCTCAAGTTTCCCCGCCTGGTAAGCCCTCGACGAATGCTGTGCTCCAGGGTCCCCTAGGCCGGGCTCCACCGGGGGCGGAGCCCGCAGCGTTGTGGGCGGGGACACCGGAGGCCGCGCCCCTCGGGCTCTAGAGCCTATAAAGGCAGGCGACCGGCGGCCCGCAGGGCTGGTTGCCCCCAGCCGCTGAGAGCGCTACTGAGAAGCTCCCTGTGCCGGAGCCATGACCCTCCGCAGACTTAGGAAGCTGCAGCAGAAAGAAGAGGCGGCCGCCGCCCCGGACCCCGCCGCCCGGGTTTCGGACTCGGAAGCCGCTCCAGCCCCGACCCGGGCCTCGGGTGCCCCGGCTGCGGCCGCCACCCCCAGTCCACCCGGGGACGAGCTGTACGCGGCGCTGGAGGAGTACCACCCCGCTGAGCTGTACCGCGCGCTCGCCGTGTCCGGGGGCACCCTGCCCCGCCGGAAGGTGCGTCCCCCAACCCCTGCCTCCCCCGCTCCCGGTGCTCTCCGGGTCCCTTCTCCAGGGCCTGCTCGACCCCGTCAACGCCTGCTGACCGACCTCCTCTCTGTCCGAGTCCAGAGAGTCCCCCACCTTCCCCAGCGCGGGCCTCGTCGGCTGCTCCTGGCCACCCCTCCCCACCCACAGCCTCCGCTGCTCCGGAGGCTGGAGCCCCCGCCTGCAGGCCCGGTCTCGGGGGCTCGCTGCCCCACTCCCCACGCACCGCCGCCGCGTCTCCTGTCCCACCTCGACTCCTCCCCCCACCCCCGTTCTCCCACTCCTCCACCTGGTCTTCTGCCCTCCGCGGCCCCGCCTCCCTGTGTGCCGGTGTCTCGAATCCCTCCAAGGCTCCCTTGTCTTGTCCGGGCTTCGCGAGCGGGAGCCGGACGGCCCGGGATGAGGTCCCGCAGCTCGCCCCGTACAAGTTGCGGGCCCTAGAGCTCAGGGCTGAGAGCGGCCAGTGTGCGCTCTCACGGCGAGGAAGTGTGAAGGGTGCCCCCGACCCGGAGAGCTCCCTTCCAGGCGCCTGACGCACTGGTGCGAGGGCAGCGCGCCCTAGACTTCTCGACCGGACGAGGTGGAGAAGTCTCGCGGTGCCCGAGGGCCAGGAAGCATGCGGGCCGCGCCCACCCCCGGGGGCACCCTCTGTGCTCGGGCTCTTCCTCTGACTCCAGGAGACCTAACTGCTCAAATCAGGGACTCAAAACTCTAGAAGGAACGGTGCCCTTTCCCACTCATCCTCCCTCTCCTCCTCCTCTTCCTCCTCCTCCTCCCTTGGCCCAGGCTCCCCCACACACAATAAACAGCTTGTTGAGAATTTGCATTTTATGAAAATCGGGTTGAAAGACAAAGGGGTCTCTCTATGCTGCCCAGTCTTCCTTTCCTGGCCCCTTTGGGAATCGTCCCCACCCCTGAGGTTAATCTTTGGTTCTGGAAAAAGAGGCCCCCCTCTCTTCCTTTCCCTCAGGCAACTTGGGTTCCAAGTGTTATTGGAGCGCTCACCAGGGGAGGCCCGCGGCCTTTTTGGCACAGGGAAGGGGCTGGTCCGGATGTAGCCTCCAAGAACCAAAATTTTAGGGAGGGAGAGCAATTGCTGTAGTTAATCCTGGACCCCAATGAAGCTGGGATCTGTGGCTGTCACCTCTTCAAAGGAGAAACCCCTGTTTTTATCAAGTGTAGTGATGTTTATTGACAAGTTTGACGGCTAAGATATTTTTTTTCTTGTCCCCAAAAGCAAAATATATGGCAATGTGGAGAGACCCATCTGGCTGGGCACAGCGGGGTACCTGCAGCTGGAACTCAGAGCTGGTCCTTGAAACTAGGAGACTTCCCTGACTTCGGCCACATTCACCTGGGATTGGCAGCTCTCTGAGCCCCTGACCTGAGCTCTCCCAAGCTGCTGTCTGTGGTTGGGGAATTAGCTGGAGGAACCCCAATGACAGGGCATCCTGGGGTCCTCAACAGGTGGGCCCCAGGCCCCCTGCCCTCCAGTCCCAGTAGAGAAGAACCTTCCCTCAGCTTCAGGCTCTGGGAGAGCTGAGCCCCGCACATTCCTGCTCTTGCCACGGTAGGGACTAGTCACAGCCTGGAAGCTAGCAGGGCCTTAGAGGGTCCTGTGTCTGGACAGAGATGCGACAGGCCTGGGAGTGTCGGGGCCAGTAGTCGTACAGGTGCCAGAGCAAGTGTAAAACTGGGAAAGGACAGGCAGCAGGAAGCGAGTGCTGTGTCCAGAGCTGGCCCTGAGGTGAGGGACCTTGCGGGATGGCGCTTTCAGCACCTGCTCTCGGACGGGCCTCGCTCACCTGCCTCTCTGTCTTCCCACCCAGGGCTCCGGATTCCGCTGGAAGAATCTCGGCCAGAGTCCCGAACAGCAGCGGTGAGTCAGCAGTGCTCCCCCAGCCCTTCTGCGGTCCAAAAGAGTGAGGTGCTGGGGCGGCAGGGCAGGGCGGTGCAGGGAGCGAGTCACTCGCCCACCTGTGAGCAGAGCATCCCTGCGGGAGTGAGGGGCACGTGGGGGTGGGGCTGTGCGGAGGGGTGCTAAGGAAAGGAGTCACTAGGCGCTCTCAGCCCAGCCCTTGCCTTGCAGTTAGACTTCCCTGGGGAGACCAGGATCTGTGGGGGAGTCGGAGAATCTATGGGAAACGTCCCAGGCCATGCTTCAGAGCCTTCTCTGGCCTGGCCCAGCCTGCCCAGCGCACCCAGCGTGCCCAGACCATAGCCAAGCTGTGTCCCTCTGCTTGGGGGAGGTGACCACTTTTAGGAAGGAAGTGCAGTGTCAGTAGATGTAGGTGCTCAGCCGGGACCCTTCTCTGCCCACGTCCCATCCCTGATTTGAGCTTGGCTTTCTCCAGTGTGGATCCTGTTTGACCCCTGAGCTGAGATTATGAATACATACGTGTGTGTGTGTGTGTATGTGTGAGAGAGAGAGAGAGGGAGAAAGAGATCCTCCTGCCTCAGCCTCCCTCCAATTGCTGGGGTCACAGGCTTGCACCACTGTGCTAGCTTGTTTTTATATTTCTAAAGGGTTGTCAAAAACAGGACACGGTACGGGGCCTATAAAGGAAGCCTACAGTATTTACCATGTAGCCCTTTGCAGTAAACGTTTCAGAAGCCCAGAGAACACTGGGGCAGCCACCAAGTTTCCAAGCCCCAAGTTCCTGCTCATGCAGTATGCATGGGGGAAAGATCAGTCCTTCAGAGACCAAGGGGCTCAGGTGGGAACAGGGGCGTTAAGAACCTTTTGGGGGATATCTGGCTCAGGTTGGGAGTTGAGAGGCCATCCCCAGGGCTTTTCTGAGGTTCCAGACTTGAAGGCCCTTAGGAGGCTGCTCTGCCGTGGCCTCTGGCTGGCGGGAAGGAAGGGGGTGGGGTGGGTAGAGGAAACTAGGCTCCCCCAGCCCGAGAGGATCTGGAGCAGCTCCAGACCATTGTGTCCAGTGGCAGGCCTTCAGTGCGGGAAGGGGCGGCCCTGGGCTCCCCTCCCCCAGCCCCCACATCTGGTGGGCTGGCCCCAACACAGCTGGGAGGAGCAGCTGTGGTCTGCTTGAGGCTGAGGCTGAGCCTCGTGACTGGCCTCTGGGGGTGGGGCGTCCCTTTCCCAAAGCAGTAGAGCATGAGCGAGGGTGAGGAGCCTCTGGCTGGGGCTGAATGTGGGGCCTCAGCTCTCAGCACACAGCTCTGGGGCTCAGGGGAAGGCTGGGGTGTACCAGGCTACCCCCTCTGGGGACCAGCCATTCCAGGTCCTCCCTTCCGCCGCCACAGGCCGGTTTAATTCTATTCACTTACCAGCCGTTCTTTAAGGTCAGTTTCACTGGAGTCCAGGAAGGAGGTTCCAAACATACGTGATGAGAGTGCTGTCACTGAGGACCCCAAGTCCTTCTCGGAGGCACCAGATCGGACTCCGAATCCTGAGAAGCTGGAATTACAGGCCTGCCATACTCTTTAATCCTAAGAGTTGTGACCCTTGTTTGTCCTGCAGGAAAGTGTTGACTTTGGAGAAAGAAGACAACCAGACTTTCGGCTTTGAGCTCCAGGTGGGAGAAGCTGGGGGCAGAGGGGTGATGTTGGGAGGTTGGCCTGAGGGAAGGGGGGACCCCTGGGCTGAGGGTCCATTGTGTTTTTCAGACTTACGGGCTTCACCACCGAGAGGAGCAGCGTGTGGAGATGGTGACTTTCGTCTGCCGAGTTCATGAGTCCAGCCCTGCCCAGCTGGCTGGGCTCACACCAGGTGGGGCCTGGACCTAGGATGTGGGTTCTGGGTGCTGCCAGTACAGGAGGAAGAACACCCTCCTGAAATCAGTCTTCTTCCAATTTTGAGAAGGCCATGAAAAGAATGGATAAAACCCAGATTTTGTGGGCCAGAAGTGGTGGCTCATGCCTATAATCCCAGCACTCAGGAGGCAGAGACGGGAGGATTGCCCCTCCCGTGAGTTCGAGGTCAGCCTGAGAAGCATAATGAGTTAAGAGCCAGGCTGAACTACTACAAAGGGAAACCCTATCTTTCAAAAGAAAATGGCTGAGACTTTGGGTCCAGGCAAATGTGCCATTTCCCGTGAGCTTGCCTAGTCCCGTGTGCCAAGTGAGGTAATAATACATCTTCACGTCACAGCGACAGCTCTACAGGACCTGGTAGGTGGAGGATGGTGCTGCCCTAGCAATCGGCTTCATCCTGACAGCACGGGGAGGAGCAACAACCCACTGGGTCTGCCTGATTCTGGGGACACCTGCCCTCCCCCACCCAGCTCCAGTGTGGAGCAACTCTGTTACCTCCGCTAACAAGAGAATGATGACTTTACTAGGAGACCCTGGATACCAGGCAGATGCGTCGTCCCTAGTTTCCAGGAATGTGCACCCTGAGATGGTCCAAACCGAATCCCTTTGCTCCATTCTATCCCAACTTTTGTTTCGTTTTGGTTTTTGAGACAGTTTTACTTTGTAGCTCAGGCTGTCCTGGAACTCACCGTGATCCTTCCTCCTATCTCAGCCTCCCAGATGCTAGGATTATAACCGTATGCCACCACGCCCACTTCTATCACCATTTTTGTCCCTAGGCTCACTCTTACTTCCTTGCTCACTTACCAGCAGCCCTTAGTAACCGCCCCCCACTCTCCTGTCTGATCCCCTCTGCGGTAGCCCAGCAGGAGTCCCCACTCCCTCTGCGCAGATGGGAAGATCCGGCAGAGGTGCTAGCTTGCTTCTCTGGGTCAGTTCTGGAGCCGGAGGCCAGTGTTGGTTCCCAGGGTGTGCCACTCACCCCATCCCGTTCTGGTCTCAACAGCCATGGGCTAAACAGAAATAACCAACCCTGGGAGAGCCCAGGGGCCTGAGGGCTCAGTGTTTGGGGACAGCTTCCTGAGGTTGTAGGTTTGTGAGAGCCGAGCCCCTGTGAGGTCCCCGGCACCTAAGTTAAGCTAGGCCTGAACAAGCTCATAGTCACAGCCCTGGGGAGGGAGAAATGGCTGTGATTTTATTCGTGTGTGTTTGAGATGGGAGAAAAGGGATGTCGTCTGTGAGGAGGAGGGGGAGAGATTTGAGGAGTGCTCGGAATTATGATGTCATCCCCTCCCCCACCCCGGGCAGCCAAGGGGCAGGAATCGTTCCCTCACCCCTGCACCAGGCCCTGACTGCTCTGTGCCTCGTAGGGGACACCATCGCTAGCGTCAACGGCCTGAACGTGGAAGGCATCCGGCACCGGGAGATTGTTGACATCATCAAGGCGTCAGGCAACGTCCTCAGGTGTGTCTGGGTGTCTGGCTGTGCTGGACCTGAGAGTCCCTGAGCTTATCCCTCTCGCGTTTGCCGAGCCCCCAGGTTCACTCAGCTTTTGACCCCTCAATTCCTCAGGCTGGAGACTCTGTACGGGACATCCATTCGGAAGGCAGAACTGGAGGCCCGACTACAGTACCTGAAGGTAAGAAGGACCCCGACAAGGTCCTGTCTCCCTGCTCCCCTTCCCAAGGCCCTGCCCTTCAGGCTCCGCTCTTCCAGGGCTTCGTTCATCTCTCTTAATCAAGAGAGAGATGTGCTCCGTGTCGAGGTACATGCTCATAATCCCAGCATTTGGGAGGCTGAGGTAGAAGTTTGAGTTCCCTGGGCAACTTAGTGAGGCCCTGTCTCAATAAAATAAAATAAAAAGCTTCTTCTGTCTACTGTGATCCCTGTCTGTACCCGTATCCTGCCGGTCTCTATCAGCTTCTGACTGGGGTTGGGGTGTGTCTTACAGCAAACCCTGTATGAGAAGTGGGGAGAATACAGGTCCCTAATGGTTCAGGAGCAGCGGCTGGTGCATGGTGAGTAGCAGGCCAGGGATGGGCCCCCTCTCTCCATCCTGGTCTGTGTGTTCCCTTGATGAGCTACCCTACCCTCCAAAGTGAAGGAGGCTTCCTTTTGTTTTTTGTTCTTGTTTAAGGGTTTCCTCAGGGACTACTTTGGGTGCTACACTGCCCGGGCTGAGATACACACATTTTCTGATCTTGGGGAAATAAGTGTTAGTGTCGTCTTTCAGTTGGAAACACCAAGGCTCGCCCCGGCTTATTTCAATCCTGTTTGTGTCCCTCGTGGCCTGAAGGGTCCTCACAAGGACTTTAGACTGCGGCACTCAGGCACCCGTGCCCTCTGGCCCAGGGCTCAGGGTTCTCCCTGCCTTCTACCCCGGCAGGCCTGGTGGTGAAGGACCCCAGCGTCTATGACACGCTCGAGTCGGTGCGCTCCTGCCTCTACGGGGCCGGTCTGCTCCCGGGCTCGCTGCCCTTTGGGCCTCTGCTGGCGGCGCCCGGAGGTCCCCGGGGAGGCGCCCAGAAGGCCCAGAGTGACACCGACGACTCCGTCTACCACACCTGCTTCTTCCGAGGTGCTGAGCCTCCCGCGCTGCTGCCACCCCCGCTGCCGCCCGCGCGCACCCCTGGCTCCAGAGAGACCTCCGGGCTGGGGCTGGGGCCGGGGCCGGGGCCTCGGGCCTCGCTGAGCCGCAGTGCCAGCGTGAGGTGTGCGGGCTCCGGCGGGGGTGGCGGGGGCGCCCCGGGCACACTCTGGACTGAGGCCCGAGAGCAAGCCCTGTGCGGCCCGGGCCTGCGCAAGACCAAGTATCGCAGCTTCCGCCGGCGGCTGCTCAAATTCATCCCCGGACTCAACCGCTCCCTGGAGGAGGAGGAGAGCCAGCTGTAGGCCGGGGGTGGGCAGGGAGGTATTTATTTATTTATTAGTAACTGCCAGTGCAGAGTGTGGGAGGGAGTGCGGGCCCAGAGGCTCCAGGAGCCCAGAGCTGCAGGAGAGGGTCCTGGTGGGGCCAGGCCGCCTGGTTAGTTAACGCCTCATCACTGCCAGTGGGGGCGGAATCGCAGCCCAGAGCCTTTCTCTCCTGAACTCAGGGGCTGGGGCGCGTGGGGAGAACAGGCCTCGGGGTTGAAGAGGTCTGGGGGCCAAAGATGGCTGTGCTGTACTAGTCTGGGTCAGCAGTGCCTTGTGAGTGTCCAGGAAAAGCTCGCCTGGCAGGGTGGGGGCGAGTCCCGTGGGGCCCTCTTCCTCAGCTTTATCAGCTGCCCCCCTTAGCCTGGGGAAGGGGTCCACTGCTGGGTATCCCCCTCTCCCCACACACAAGGCCTGTGGGCCTGTGGGGCAAGGTGCTGGGCCCTCCCCCAGGCTTGCCCTCTAAGGGCTTGGCCCCTCTGAGGGGCCTATAACTAAGTGCGGTCCTGCTGGGCAGGGTCCTGGGTTCTGTGCCCCTTGGGGAACAGGAGTGGGCATGTTCAGGTAGGCTAGGGGCAGCACAGCCTGCTCCGCTGTTTTGCATTTGTTGCTTCTGAACCACAAACTGTATAAAATTGACGGGTTTTTTGCATCTGTGTCAGCGTGGTAACTGCCTGAGGGGGAGGACTGGGTTCGGGCAAGCTCTGACTGCACCCACATACCCCTCCGAACACACACACACGCGCACGCTATATTTTACATCCTATTTGCTTGCAGCCTGAAGCCAGAGGAACTGAGGATTGAGACGTACATGTATGGGCCAGAACTGAGGCCCAGTCCCCTCCTCTGCACTAGAGCCTCCAGTTTAAGTGCATCTTCAGCCTCCCTCAAACATCCGCCTCAGATGGAGCAAGACTCCTCAGATCCTTCCCTGCCCAGCACTGCAGTGCCAGCGCAGGGGGCCCCTCTTCCCGCACCTGAGGTCTCCCCATTCATGCCACAGACCAAGTCGCCCCTAGGCTAGGACTCCTCAGGAAGCCACCTCGAGAAAGTGACCTCATTCCCGGGTGGAGGTGTCTTGCCCCTCCTGTTCCTGTGCTGGCTCTTGGCTGCTGCCCGCACCTGACCTCGGCCCTGCCCGCCTTGGGGGTCCCTGCCCTGCATTGTTCCACCGGTGGGACTTTGGTGCTTGGCTCTACCTCCGCCTCCAGTCACCTGCTGACAGTCCTGCTTTATTTCTGTCACCACCTGAAGTTGTTTTGCTGTTTGGTGGGCTTTGTTTTGTGCCCGCCTCCCCTTTTAGGCCACACAGTCCTTGCAGCAGGCCCCTGACCGTCAGCCTTCCCGTTTCAGTCTGCCTTTCCTGGCTCATGGTAGATCCTCAACACAGCACGCCTCACCGTTGTCACCAAAGTATTCGAGGTGACCAAGGGCAAATGACCTGTCCAGGGTCACACAGCAAACCAGCAACAGAACTGACTTCATACTTTGGTTTAATGTCCCTTCTGGGCAGTAACCCGGCCAAGCTTTGGCTTTCAGGGGTCTTAGGTGGATCCTCCCCCAGCTAGGGAAAGACCTGTTAGAACAGGAAGTCAGGGATGGCTGGGGCAGGTCCCTGGCACCTGCAGGCCCCAAGCTTGATCCCCAACACTGCAAAAAGGGAAAAATATTTAAAAAAGGAAAGTGACCACGACCCCCTGCTGAAGCCATTATGGAGTGAAGAACACTCAAAGATAACAGGGGTGGGGGTTGGTTAGTGCTAGAGGCTGAACCCAGGGCCTTAGATGTGCTAGGCAAACACACCCTGAGGTCACCGCCCGCTCACTGAACTCCCCAGGCTGGGCTCAGGCTTCTATCCTCAACCTCCCCAGGAGCTGGGATTACAGGTGTGCACCGCCTTTCCTGGCATGCTCAGACTCCAGTGGCCTCTGCATAACACCTTGCCCCTTTGAGCCAATTACAAAAAGCCCTCCCTTTCTCTGGGCGGGCAGCAGCCACACAGGCCTCACAACATGTGCAGTGGCATCCTTTGTGTAGAGCCAGCCTGTGCCACCACTGGGATGCCTTGGCGGGACCTTCCGGGATGTATGATCCTGCTTCTCCCTCAGTTTCCAAGTGTGTCTCTTTCCCTATTACTTATATTTAAGCCACACTACTCTCTGTTCCTATTCCCCAAATACACTCCTGCCCTGCCCTTTGCCTGGGCTACCCCCTCTGCCTGGAATTTGCTGCTTTTCAAGACCGATTCCTCATCTTCAGGTCTCTGCGTTACATCTTCAAAAGAGGTCGCCCTGATCCGATCTGGCATTCCCTCTCCCATTATTCCTGCCCTTTAGATTTCTGTTTGTCTTTCCCTTATAGTGCTTTCCCCTGCTCGGTAATTATCCTGTCTGCTCACGTAGCTGTCTTTGGCGTTGGTGAGGCCGGGATCCCAGCCTTGTACCTGACGCAGCCCGCCGGGGGAGGGTCTCAGTAAGCCCTAGCACGGGATCCTGGGCCAGCCCTGTGCCAGGTGGTTCCCTGCACCAGCTGCAGACGGAGTCTGCAAGTCCCTCCTGAAACCCCTGGAGGCTGGGTGCGGGCTCCAGCCGGGGAGCCTCCACCTGTTCCCAGGACACCAGAGGAAAGTGAAGCTTCCCAGAGCTGTGTTTGAACAGCTGCTCTGCAGTGAGAGCCACACCGGCCCCCTGGGGCCCGGGTCTAAGGGAGGGGCCCTCACACCTTTGTTCCCGGGACCCAGGGCTGCCGGGGGCCAGCTGCCCAGGTACAGCCAGCACCTGACCGGCTTCCTCTGCCCTGGCCGCGCAGCTCGTCTTGAGAGTGACGTCTGCAACCCTCACCGAGGCTAGTGGGGCTCCTGGCCAGCCTCGCACACCCAGGGGAGGGGGTGGTCCAGGGCGGGGCAGGTCCCACCTCTCAGCTGACAGGATGACGGCACCAGCGCAGCAGCCTCCTGCCGTGTAGGTGGGTGACAGGGAGTGACTAATGTGCGAGCTGCGATGCTAAAAATTAACCCAGGGATCGTGCTTGGCGGAGGGGGTGGGGGTGGATCAGAAGAGAGCAGGGAGTCGGGATGCTGTGTGGTCGGATTCCCCCTGCCCTGCCTCCCTCCCCTCCACCTTCTGCCGCTCTCGGGGCTGTGGGGGACTCTGGGAGCCTGTCATCCCCCCAGGCCAGAAGGATCCCAGCCGTGGATCACACCGTGCGTGGTAGGCTGAGGACAGAGCTCCGCCTGAGGCTCCGGTCTGAGCCCCGCAGAGGCCCTCCGTCCTGAGCCTTCCGCCCAGACCGCAGGCGGTGGGAGAAGTAGAGGCAGCCCGGGCCCAGAGAAGAGGGCAGATGCCCGTCAGCCGGCTGGACAGGGGTGACAGGGCAGCAGTGCAGAGGGAAGGACAGGGCCTGTCTTGGAGAGCACCTTCCTGCGCCGGCGCTGCGCTCGGCACTCCCACACCCTCTGCCGGGCCTCCAGAGCTGACACGGCGTCGCTTCCCATTTCACGGATGAAGAAACCGAGCGCTAGAGAGGTGAAGGGCGCAGAGCTGATACCGGCGGAGGCAGGTTCTTGCCTTCCGTAGGAAGTTGTGTGAGGCTAGGGTCACAGAGATGGAGAGCAACCCGGGCGGCTGTCAAACTCATTTGTGGAAGAAGAGAGGGGTCCAGGGAGGCACATGAAAGGGACCCGAGAGCAGGGTCGGAGGCGGTGCCAGATCCCGAGATCAGGAGAGGAACCACGGTTCCAGGGACGGGCCAGGCGTGGCGGTGCCGGCCTGTCTCCCAGCACTCAGGAGCCGAGACGGAAGTTAGCCATGAGCTCAAGCCCAGCCTCAGCTGCACAGCGACACCGTGGGTTGTGTCTGGAATGAGAGGGAACATTCTCATCAAAGTGGAGGTGAGGAGAGGGCTCTTAGGACTTGGTTCTGAAGGTCACAAAAAGGGTCGAACCTGGAAAAAGGCTTTTATAAGGAAAACTTTACAAGTGATTTTATGAATACTAGCATTTTGCTTGGAGACTGAACCAGAGAACCTAGGCTGGGCGCCAGCAGACAGAAAAGATGTGACACGGTAGAAAGTACTTTCCTCTCGCCAGTCACTCAGGAAGCTGGGGAAGTGAGGGAGGCGTGGGATTCCCCCAGGTCAGGAGAGACGTCAGGGCGTCTGGTCAGGACGCTCCCGCGCCCTGCACTGACGGGTGAGTGAAATGACCTTACAGAGGAAGTGGTGGGCTCAGAGATATGACAAAGAAAGGGACACGGCACTGTGGACAGGCCAGTGGGACCAGTGAGTGTCCCTCAACAGTAAACTGGACAGCGGAAAGAGGAGTAAGGATGTCGGCCCCTGGTGGAGACTTTAGGACACTGCACGCCTCTGAGCCCTGACCACACAGGGTGGATAGGTTCTTGCATCACCCAGAGAGCCGGGACATCCTGGCTCCCTCTTTAGAGCCCACCCCTCCCAGGCTTCCTTGGCCTCCTCTCTTTCCACTGTGTCTGGTCCCCACTGCCTGTCCTCACCCCCTGACGGCTCTTAAATGGAGGAATTCAACTCTCCCTCCAGGACCTGTGGAGGCTGGGTGCTCACAGACTTCTGTGCAGAGAAGCTTGCGTGCTGAGTGTAGTGTGGGATTGGGAGAAGGAAATAGTTTACCCATAGACTAGACACTGGAGTTTCTGCTGTAGGGTAGGCCTTTAAACCTCAGTGGATCTTCCCTTCCTGGAGGCTGGCCCCAGCAGGGAACGTGCAAATTTATACACAAAAACATTATGCAAATATTGCCTCTGGCTCTTTCCCTTCCAGCCCTGCAGCCGCTCATTCTGCCCCCAAATGACACCCTTCCAGATCAGCACCTCGCACCTCTGCAACCTCATTTCTGTCCAATAGATCAGACCCCACTCTGGTTGAAAGCACAAGAGCCCAGTGGTTACCAACTACAGCAAACCGCCTGGGGACGCCTTAGCCATACATCTACCCGTGTGA
>PVIC010026144.1:0-24725 GCA_004025085.1 Thryonomys swinderianus | reverse complement strand
CATTGCTTTTTAAAACAAGATATACTAGAACATACTTTATGTTACCTATTGATTTTTTAAATTTTTATTGGTACATTGTATATACACACCATGATCACACTCAGTGTTGGGAATTTATACCAGTATGTGACGCAATTTAATTCTAATTTTCTCCCATTCTCCAACGCACCCCACAACCCCTGACCCCTAAATACATAAACTTTGTTTCCCTTTTTTATTACCATCACATTTATCCTTTAACCCTCGTTACTCACTCCTCCACCAATTTCCCTTTGAACATTTTCTTTCACAATATCTATCATACATTCTAGAACTCATTAACATCTTCAGCTTCCCATGCCAGAGAACAGATACAATATTTACACATCTGTGACCTATTTACTTCACTTATCAGTATGTCCTGAAGGTATGTCCATTTGAGTATAAATGACTCAAACTTATCATTCTTTAAGGCAGAGTAATACTCCATTTTATAGAAAACACACATCTTCTTTATCCAGTCTCCAGTTGATTGGCATTTGGTTTATTTCCAAGATTTAGCTATCACAAATTGAGCTCCTATGAACATGGGTGCACATATGCCACTATGATATGATTCTTTTAGTTCTTTTGTGTGTATTCCTATATTGGTGGGTTTTTATTTTTTATTTTTATGTATGTATGTATGTATGTATGTATGTATGTATGTATGTATGTATGTATTTATTTATTTGCAGTACTCAGGCCCTTGTGCGTCCAAGGTTGGCGAGGTACCATTTGAGCTAAATCCCCAGCCTTAACCTATATTGTTTTTTAAAAGAAGGAAAAGCACTTCCCACATTTTTATTCTTCATCATAATTTTAAGGAAATTCAAAAGTATTAATGAAACATTATAGTTTATGAAGTTATATTTGAACATAATACTGTTTTAATAATTTTTTGCTGTCCTGACTATAAAATACTTGCTAATATTAAAAAAACAAATTGTTTTTAATATGTAAATTTACCCCCCTTGACCATAAAGAATAAGCTAATTATTTGTGTTAAAATTTCACAATGTGATTATTTCACGGAAATAGTAGCTAATATTGAAAATTAACACAAGCAAATGCGACTGCCTCTGACTCGCAAACAAGCTCTTTCAAGCTTAACTTCTATGCATGTCACTACTATAAAATTCTTTTTCTAATAGTAATTGCTGAATGTTTTTTCTCACAAAAGGACCTGAGTCACTCTGCTTAGGGATCGATTATCCTCCCAACTGAAATAATTCAGACAGATGCAGCATATTTCAACAGCTTTTTGTTTATAGTGGACATTTGGAATCAGCATCATTGGTTTGTAAGAAATAGAATCATTGCTTCTTTGGAAATAGAGCTGGATCTGTAAGAGAGACTAAATCAACTAAAATACTCTTCCATTTGCATTTTCCAGTATACACACAAGACCATTACTGGAAAATTGAAATGTCCATTTCTAAAACAATCATATTTGAGATTTGATCTTCCTTCAACTTTATTTATAAATAAAAAGCAATGTATGTAGATGTGAGTTCTAGAATGTATGACAGATTTTGTGAAATAGGAAATATTCAAAGGGAATGTGGTAGAGGAAAGTAATGAGGGGGAAGAATAAATTTGATTTGAAAAGAAAAAAAGCTCTGTAGCTCATTTTGCAAATCTGTAAGTAGGAATTAAATATATGCAGCTCTCTACATCTTTTATAATCTAATCTACATCTTTTGTAATCCAATCTCAATATCTGTCACAGTTCTGATTCAAAGGATTTAGAGCAAAGCTTTCATACCGAATTCTGTTGTCTATATTTAGTCTTTAATATGATTTACTGAAAGTTTATTTTGAGGAGAAATGTAGAATTTCAACAAGGGTAGTTTCATTCATTACTGATGAAGTAACACAGTCCAAAGAGCAGTAGGGCTGATAGGCCCCTATGGCAGAGATGAAGCAAGATATTAGCATCACCTCCAATTTTTGTAAGCTTCTGAAAATATAGCATAAACCTGAGGAAGCAGTCTATCACCCTTCTACTTCTGGAGAGAGATTGTCAAAAGAGTGATAACTTTGTCAAGAGAATGTGTTAGCTAAGAGGAGAAAAAATCATATCTGAGTATACTGGGCTTCCAATAATGCACCTTTCCTTCAATTTACTGTATTATATTTGTTCTTTGGATTTTTCAACTACGTGTGGCAGTGTTTCTGAACAAGATTAGCTCAAGGAGTGGGCCACCATCAAAGACCTCCTTAACTATGTTCCTATTCACTCTAAGATGAAAAGTTGGTATTGGAAAACGAAGTAATCAAGTCCTAGCTATTCCACGGGTTTTGTTACAGATGTTAAAGTTGTTATTCACAAGGAGGAGGAAAATCATGCTAATAGAAGAAGAGAAATAAGGACTGATCATTGGAGTCAGCAATCTAGAAGTTACTAATGGCCTTGACATGTATGGCTTTCTGAAATGAATGACAAAGAAGAAAGCCTGATTGGAGTGGCCTGAAGACACAACGATGACTTTCTCAGAATGGCAAACTAGATTTTCAGAAAGAATCCTTCTGCTAAAAACCAAGTAGAACATGAATAAACATACTGTTTCAAAGAGCTGCTGGGTTTGAAAGTGCTAAGAAAAATACCCAAGCATCTCTACTACAGCAACCAAAAACAAAACAGAGACAAGAGCTGAATGTAAGTAGGGAGTGCTGTGACATTTTAAATGAGAAGAGGCAGCAACCTGAGAGTAAAGTGAGCAGGTACCAACATTCTCACTATTTCCTGAGTAGAAGCCTTGGGCCAGTTGCCAGGCAAGGGAGCTGAACTCAGACCCTCAAATTAATCCAGATACTTCAAAGAGATTAATGTGATCTCACATAGGTAGAACCCCAGGCTCGAAGCAAAAGAAAATGCCAGTACTTTCTAGGGAAAGGCATCTCCAATATAGTCTCACAACACTCCCACAGATTATAGTCAAATAAATATAAACTTATACTTTTTTAAAAAGTCACCAACCATACCATGTGTAATATCCCAAACAATAAACAAGAGATTTAAATTTCTTCGATGTCTTCAGGTATTAAAGTTAACAGTTAAAAATAGGACAAAAACCTATCTATCAAAAAACTAAAGAAATAATACCCAGTCTGTGATCCTCTGTTATAGCTGACGCAATGGGCTAACACCAGAAGATTTCAAAAATAAGAAATGAAACTTTTATAAAGGAAAAACATTATTGTTGTTAATGAAAACTTAGTGGAGGGTAACAATGTTGCAGAACAAGCAAAGACACAATCAGTGACTGGAAGATAGGCAAGAATGGATTATTCAGAATGGAGCACAGAAAAATGAAATATGTAATATTAAAGAGGTATAAAGCAATGAAGTATAGAATGAAAAGATCTAATAGTCCTCCATTGAATAATGTCCAGAAGGATAGAACAAGAGAGTGTAAGAAGATTAATGTAGGTAGAAAAATACTAACACTGATTTAAAACTGAACTCACAGACACTAGAGATGCAATGTCTGACAAGCAGGAAAATTTAAAAAGGATAAATACCTACCCCAAGACACATGCTGTGAAAACTAAAAAACTGCAAGTAAGAAGACAATCTTAAGTGGATCAGAAAGAAAACAGCTATTACTCAAATTTTGGCAAGTTTCTAAGCAGAAAAATGGAATCCAAGAAAAGAGGAAGGAAATGTGCTCAAAACAAGCACTGAAAAAATTACTGTTTACATGGAATTATGTGCTTTTTAACTTACTTAGAAGACATCATGTGTCAGGAACAAAAGAGACAATCATTTTATAGAATTTACACCACAGTGACAGAGATAAATGATAACTTAATCAAACATGTCATATGCTGTGGATAAAATACAGAAAAGGAGCTTGTAATACTCTAAAAAGGGAGAGTTTGCAAGTTTTTATGGCAGTCTGGAAGGTCTCACTGAACAAGTGACATTTGGACAGGATCCTGAAGAAGGTCAGAAAGGAAGCTAACGGACAGAGCGTGATCTAGAGCGTGTGAGAGGGGAGGATGGGAGGCTGTAGAGCCATCTGGGAGCTCACGGGTGAGGCTGGGAATGGCAAGAATACCCGTATGGCCACAAGCGCCATGACAACAGGGACAACAGTAAGAAGCAAGGTTGAGGAGAGGAGTGCTGGGACAAAGAACACATTTTTTCCAGGGACTTTCTAGGTGACTAAAAACTTAGGATATTATGCTAAGTGAAACAAAGCTATCAGAGCCACTCATAATCTGATTCCCACTTCAACGGAATGACTTGAATGACAAGAGTTTATAATTGGGGAAGAGAAGCCAGGAAATCAGCTGGACACAACTGCCAGCATAGATTGTGGCGAGCACGGTGCTGTGTGTGTGGCAGTAACAGTGCCGACGGTCAGAAGTAGTCACAGCTGGGGCACAGCCAGAATCTGGTGGGTCTTTGCAGTGGTTTGTAGGAGAGAGAGTGCTCCTGGATTCACTGGAAATAGGGAATTGACTGTCACAATAAAGGAGAACTCGGCTTGAAGGTATTTTATTTGAAATGGGTATTTCTCACACGTAAATGTCAGAACACATCCGGGTGTTCAGAGCTCGTGCACAAGGGCTGGCCTGAAAACATCAGACTGGGACTTAGCTGCCGGTGGACAGCATAGAAAGTCACCAAATTGGGTAGATGCCAGCACTGAGAGCTGACACACATTCGGGGCGGGTGTCAGAAAGAGCAAGCATGGAGGGGAATCTGGATAACGTGAGCTCTTGGAAGCAAGTAATAAAATTGTTTTCAAGAAAACTATCTTTCAACAATAAGGGCAAAGCAAAGACATTTTTGGATAAGTGATGGTAGAATTTAACAGCAACAGTCTTATATTAAATGAATTTCAGGAAGGTAAGAAATAATTTCTGACCATGTCTGAGACTTAAGAAAGAATGATAAACAACAATATTGGAAAATTATACTGTAGGTTTCACCAATATAAAATAATAATGACAATAATAGGGCCGGAGGGTTAGCTCATTGGTTCCGGTGCCTGCCTCGCAAGCGCAAGGTCCTGAGTTCGATCCCCAGTAACCACATATAATGCTGGGTGTGGAGACATGCCCACCAACAATCAACACTGAATACTACAATGCCAGACGTGGTGGCTCACGCCTGTAATCCCAGCACTCGGGAGGCAGAGACAGGAGGATTGCTGAGTTCGCGGCAGCTTGCCTGGGCACCATAGTGAGCTCAGGGCCAGCCTGAACTACAAAGTGAGACCCTGTCTCAAAAGGAAAAAATATAATAATAATAATAATGACAATAATATACAATTTCTGGTACTTGAAATAAAAACTAAAATTTTGGATAATAATGTATGATACAAAAAATAATACAACTGTTAGGAGATCCTCTATTCAATGGGGAAGTTTGGGTTTTCAATTGTGTTAGACTAAGAGTCTGTGATAAAATTTCAAAGTTGAACAGAAGAATAGAAATACGCAGTGAATTGCTTTCAAACCAACAAAGAAGGGTTTTCCAAGAAAAGTGCAAACAGCTTTTGTTCATCAAGAAGAACCAGTCTCCCTATTCACATCTGCCTTCTGGAACCACCCTCCAAGGCCTAGTCATGGTGCCCCCCCCACCCCGCCAGCGCACACAGACCTCCAAATGTTTGCTGGAGAGGGCTGAATCACCCTTCCATGGGAAGCACCAAAGCTGCTGGGAAAAACTAATTTAAAAGTCTAGCAACACTGAAGATAAAAGTCTAGAGGGGGGAAAAAAAAGGAGAGAGAACAGAGAGAGCCAAAAGAAAGAAAAATAAGTCCACATACATAACTAATAATGCTAAATATGACTGCACTACAGTTTACTGAAGTATTAGCTGGATTTTTTAAAAGGTGTTATCAAACTACACAATTATATTGTTCACAAATGACAAATTTGTGTCTAAAATTAAGACACAGTTTTTTAAAAAAATACTAATATTAACCAAAAGAAAGCTAGAATTACTATAGTATTAGCTATACAGATGCACATACCATTAGGTGATACATGTTAGGAAACTTCAATAAACTTTACTTATAGCAAAGTGAAGCACAGGAAATCACAAGTAAGATACATATGATTTGAACAACTCAACTAGCAGTCTTGAATTGTGTCCATATACCATATTCCTATGCCTATGATCCAAACAGCGCATAGTATTTATTATCATTGCTCCCAGGTAGTCAGTATCCTCACTAAATGATAAGTATACGTCAACAAGTATTAACACACCTAGGACAGGAATGAACTAATTCATTTAATTTTCAATAAGTGAAAAGCTGCAACCTGACCCTTTAAATTTGGCTTTATTTATTGCCCATGTTAGTCAATACAAAATATTTTCTAAAGAAATATTTTCAGAAACCAATAAAAAATTTCTACAAATTAACCACTTCACAGGTACTGGAGAAAAATACATTCGTGCCCTTGTCAGAGAGGGTTAGGGAGACGCCTGAAGCATGCTCTGCAGTGGGCTCTGCAGCGCGAAGCATGATGGGCACAATCCCCAACAGTCTCTTGGGCTCCTCTGCCTCCCTTCGCACCTGAGCCCTGACTTGGGTGCCTTGATCCATTTATTCCACTTACTACTCCAGCCTGTCGTCAGGAAGAGTCTTATGTCACTTTAACCAAAACTTCTCTTCTTGTGTATTTTTCTCCTAGCAATTTCCCATAACCCTGATGCTTAGCTGGCTGCAGATGAATGGGTGGCTGGGAAGCGGGAGTGCCACAGTGGAGAAATCACATCAGGGTTTTCACAGGCCTTGGCTTCAGGACACTGAAAGTGTTCCTGGCCTCGAACCCGGTCGTCAGAGGTGGAAGGAACACATCTGCAGTGCCGGAAGAGCTGGAAGGAGCCAAATAGCTAGAATGCTATGCGGCGGTCCAGACCGCGAACCCTGAGGAAATGAGCTTTCTCCAAGGCTGTGGAAAGATGTAACCGGTCCTCATATCAAGAGAAAGTAAATACACTAATAAAATTATCCCGGGGAGGATCAGGGCATGCTCCTAGGGATCAAGACTGACTCTAGGCCTGGGAAAGCAAAGGCCTTTTCCAGACTTCTTTCAACAAAGCAGTGGCTCTAGCCGATGGGCAGGGGCCGGGAAGATGTATGGCTCTGGTTTGCCCTTCCTTAAAAATACTTGCTCAGATTCAGGCACAGCGTACCCTGAAGCTGAAATTACAATTACACGGCCAGCTGAAACCTAGTAAGGCAACAAAGCCATCACTCTGGTCTGGTGAACAGTGGGATAACAAAGAAAGCTAAAAAGAGTTCTTCACAAGGCACAAGAACTTTGGTTTCTTATTTTTTTAAAAAAGAGAGTACAATTTTTTTCAGCAGGAAATGTTGTCTACTGTGACTTTTGATGAGAAATTGTTTTGGAAGAGAACAGTAACAGTTCCAAGGCTCCAGATGGAAATGGCGATCTTTATTGGGCTCTTGCAACCCAGAACATTGTGGAGGACATGGCACGAGGAGGCACTTGGTGTATTCGTGAGTGCTGTGCAGATAATAAAAAATGCAGACCCATCATCGGTCCTTGGATTTTTCATTCGGAAAGATGCAGACCATGGGGCAAAGGCAGCAGAAAAGATGAATCCCACAGAAGCAGCTGGAGTGCTTGGCCACTTGGATGGAGACGGCCAGGTCGCAGAACGGAGTGAGATTTCTCTGGCAACAGCCCAGAAATGAAGCTCAGATGGACTGCTTCTCCACATGGGCAACGCTGTTCTGCATTTCTCCACGGCACCACTTCCGAGAGCTGCTGTGAGTGCTTGTGAACCTCAGCTGCAGGACCACGCGGCTCCAAAGGAGGCCCCGCTTGTGGATTCCTGTGCGGAGATGATTAGGTCTCGCAAGTCACACAAAGTCAAAATGGAAACACTTCGGCATCTCCCGGGCTGCAAAACAGTTTGTGGTGTCCGAGGCATTACGGGGAGGTGAGCTTCCCCTGCTAAAGAACGCGGACAGTCGGAGTGGGACCGGCAGCTCCGCCACCGCGAGGCGTTCTCACTGCGGGTCCTCAAAGTGGGAGGCCACCTCACAGACGAAGGCAGGCCTCCCCAGCCAGCAGCTCCCCGCTCAAAGGACGCCAGTCCCCAGGCAAGGATCTGTGGGTGTATCTCCTGCCCTGGAGCAGGACTAGGAAATCACACAGCGCGTAACGGGTTCCATCCACTTCCGGTGACGGTGAGAACACACTCCACAAACCGGAGGAGAAGGTGCATTACCCACGTCCTGCGTGCTGCCACAGCAGAGGAAAGCTCTATGTCTGATAGGCTGTAGTGAGACCACAGGACTTCTCCTTCAGGACTGACGTGTGACCATACACAGGGTTTTATTTTGCTTGTTGAATTCTTATGACTGTAAACTTCTCAAGACCCAGATGGCTGAAGATACAGTGTTTTTATGATTAATAAAAAAACATGAATTGTAACTACTGAAGCATTTAAATGACTACTCAAAAATTCATAATTTAAAAAGGGATTCACATTATTTTACAGGCAAGTTCTACAAAAATTTTTCGAAACACATTAATACCCACGCTGGTCCAAAGATAAGAATATAAAATATACCTACACTCCTATTTTGTGACCTAGTATATTAATCTTGGTTCCACATGCACACAAACACAGTTCGTGAAAAAATCTTCAGCTTTCCTTAACCATAAATATAGGTACAAAAATTCCATATTAACTACTTTTTTAAATTACCAGTATAAGAGATTGTGATCAAGAATGGAAAAATGGCTTAATAACAAAAAGACTAATAAATATTCTTTCCACTAAGTAATTAAAGGAGAAAATCGTAAGGTTCTTTAATGGGTTCTAAAATCAAACAAAAATTAACCTGTGTGTATAGGAAATGAGAACCCAGAAAAAGCATATTCAGACATTACTATAAAAAGTGAGCATGAAATAAAATATATTGCTTCATTTTCCTTTTAAAATGGGAGGTTAATTCAGTGTGTATGCTAACAAAGTTTGATACAGCAACACTAGAGTGCTCAGTAAGGCAAGGGGGTGATAATTCCAAGAACTGAGTCCGTAATAGGGAAGAGGGACACAGACCCCACACACTGTCACAGGGTCCATCCTAGGACAAAGTGGGGCTGTTCGCTTGTTAAAAGATGGGAATGCAGAATAGATATAGATATCTACTGGCTTATGGGAAGGAAGACTATAAAGTTCTCTTCAAAGTAGCTCTATTTTCTCAGGGAATATGAAGCAGACCCATAAGCTCATAGTGAGATTAGATTGGGTAGGAAAGAGATACAAAGAGATTTGAGGAGAAAAGAAAGATAGTAACTGCGCAAGCACAGTAGGACATCCTTTCTCGCTAACTATTCCTCTTCCATCTAATGTTGGACTTCCCACGCTCAGTCTGTTGTTACTTGGGTCTCGTACCTCTGCAAGGAGCTCCATACTGGCATACCCAAGGATCTGTCTCTACTTGGATGTCTAAAAGGTAACTGATGTAAATTTAACATGCCCAAAGCAAACATTTTACTTTTCTGATTCCTCCTCTTCCTATGCAGTTTTTTATTCAGTTGCTGCCTCTTTTCCCCTTTATTAAGTTTGTTGGTACTTTTTAGGCATACATTAAGATCACATTCAACATTGAGAATTTGTACCTGTACATGATATATCTTTTTTTTTTTTTTTTTTTTTGCTTTTTGAGACAGGGTCTCGCCTTGTAGTTCAGGCTGGCCCTGAGCTCACTATGGTGCCCAGGCAAGCCGCCGCGAACTCCAGCAATCCTCCTGTCCCTGCCTCCCGAGTGCTGGGATTACACGCGTGAGCCACCACGTCCGCCGGCATTGTGGTATGCGGTGTTGATTGTTGGTGGGTGTGTCTCCACGCCCAGCATTATATGTGGTTATGCTTGAACTCATGACCTTGCGCTTGCGAGGCAGGCGCCAGAACCACTGAGCTAACCCTCAGGCCCATGATATATCTTTTTTTAATTGAATTCTTTATTGGTACATTTTACATACAGCTCACAATCACGCTCAACATTGAGAAATTTGTACCAGTTATATATCTTAATTTTCATTTTCCCATTCCTCTGCCCTCCCTACAATCCCTCACCCCCTACATACATAAGTTTTCTTTCCATTTTTGTTTGTACCTTCAATTTTTCCCTTCTTAATTTACCCCACTCCCTTTTCCCTTTGAACATTTTCTTCCATTTCACAATATGTACCGTGCATTTTTTTCTACTGCTCAGGAAACGGTAGCACTGTTCAACCAGTTGCTCAAGGCAGAAACCTGGTTTTCTCCTTGCTTTATCTTTGTCCTGCATCTCCCGTTCAATCCCACAAAAACTGACAGGAAATCGACCTTAAACATCTCCCCAGACGGAGTCATTCTCCCTGCTCACACCACTGCTACTGTCCTCTCAGCTGAGAGCGTGTCCCCTCTGCATCACAGCCGGGGCTCCTGCCCTGCACTCCGGCCAACTCCACTCCTGCCCAGTCCACACTCTGCACGCACCAGAAGGACCTTCTGGAAACACAGCAGATCACAAACTCTCATATTCAAAACTTTCACACTCAGGAAAATCTGCAGCGTCTTTCCTCTGACTCACCTAACCCAAATGGTCCCACTTGACTGTCTCTCTGGTCACATCTGCCCACTCCACTTCCCCTACTCACCTACTATTTCCAGCAGACGGCAAGTTAATACGCTTCAGAATCTCTGCATCAGTTTTGAAAGGCAGACCAGAAATTCTGAGATAGCTCATGTAACTTCCTTACATTCTCTGCTTATGTATGATTTTTTTCAAGCTGATACCTGGCCTTACAGAGCTCTGCCTCTTCCTCTCTTCCTGCCGTGATTACATGGACATGGCTGTGTTCTCTCCTTTTTCTGTGTCTAACTGAAACAAAGTTCTATTTGGGCAGAAACGACTTTGTTCACCACTGTGAACAGGGCCTGTTATCCTGGCATAATGTATTTGATGGTTGAATTCATTCAAATCCATTTCAAATACCTTTGAAAATCACAGCTAAATTTTGTCTAATTGGAAAAGTGTATCTTTTAAGCAATTTTATATGCATCAAGTTATTGATTTATGGGTTGTTGTACACTCCAAAGTATGCATGCTTCCAGCGAAAGAATAATCATTTCTTATATTGACTTTCCAATGTCTGAAATAACACTGAAAGATTTAGAAATAGAGTGCCTCCAGAAATCATCATTCAGATGAAATTGGCTCTTTCATTAGCATCTTTTCAAATAGATTACAGTATCATCTAACGTGATAATGAACCAAAAGAAAGCAGCAGAAAGCCTGTGGAAAATGTCCTGGACTGAACATCAGAACCTTCTAAGTGAATGCTCATTTAGTACGTGATTAGAATATAAACACAGAACAGCTTCTGTTACCCAATAATTGTTCTGCTTCATCGGTTAAATAGGAGGAGTTGGCCTAATACACTTACAGTGAATTCTCTATGGGTGGGTACAAAGGGATTGAACTGACGGAAGGAAGGAACTATAAATATTTTTAATGAAAATTATTATAGGAATTGAGGTCCTTCATTGATTTTTTTTATATCTTTGAACTTATAGGAAAAGTTCATAAAATTCCAAGTGGCTTTAACATAGATTGTGTAAAGTAAGAATAATTTTGTAATAACAACTTTATTGTAACTACTTCTAGGTTCTAATATTTTGTTAATAATTATTATGGACATAAATAATAAGGAAGTATTTTGATAGAGATATATTTAAATAATCTTTGAAAAACCGAAGAAAAGTTATTTGTATGTGTGTGACTATCATACATTTTCAAAAAAGAGGGTGCATTCTGAATATTGAGTTTTATCCTATTCTGAAGACATTAAATGGATTATTAAGTTTAGAGCATGTAAATCCTTCTTAAAATTGAAGGATGATTTCTAGAGACTCACACAGAGGAAGTAAAAAAGAAATATAAACTAAGTTATCCCTATTTTCTCTTTCCTTATCTCCTCTCATCCTCATTAAATTTTTTCTTGCCTTGTTTAGTTTTTGTTGGACTAGATAAATAGACAGGCTAAAAGTCACTGAAATACATGTATCTAAGGTTCAGTGTGTCAGTATGGGCTTTCATTATACCTTAAGATTTTGAATAACTATGAGCTAGGTGACAGAATAATTAAATAAAATTTAGTGAGCAAAGGTTGTTCTTATAATAGGAATAAATATGTGACCACCCAGAGAAAACTATCTAATTTTGAAACATTTCTAGCAATTATTCAGGTTAAGATATAAAATAAATCATTATGTGTATCAAAAATACCAACAAAATTAATTTTAAAAAGTATCAAAATATATGAAACTGTATTTAACCAAATATGTAAATGACTAAAAAGTTGAAAGACACAGTGAGTGTCTCCTCTCTATGTGAAGAGCATCCCCACTGACCCAGTGCAGTCCACTCTCCCACCACTGGGAATAATGAGTCCAAGTTGCTAGAACAAAGATATTCAAACTTAGTGGCTCAGTCCACACAGGAAATGACCTCTTATCAGATATAAAACACAAAAACCAGTAGAACCAAGACACCTACCGGAAGGCTCAATTCCATAATATCACCTTGGAATCTAGGTTACTTCTCTGTTTTATATGGAAGCCTGTGTGCTGATGTTCAGCTCTGCATAGATGGAAACAATCCTCATCTCCATATCTACGTTCCAGCTCATAGGAAAGCTCAAAGCCACGGACAAGCAGCCCTGCATTTAGGAGGCGGTAGAGGTGGCAGCTCAAACAGGCCCAAGTCACATCTAGCTCCCCAAGTGTGGACTGCAGTTAGATGCTCACGTATCCTCCCAAACTAAGGTTACAGGAGGTGGTACTATCTCTAAAGGAAGAAGGGGAAAATGAGTGCCAAGGCAATTTGTCATTTCTGTCAAACACATATCCCCAAATCCAATCTGTCACCGAAGGGAGTTTCTGCCTCCTGTGTTATTGCAGGGAAGCACTGATTTACCTCCCTATATCTACTGTTGTAGCCCTTGTCAAGGTTCCCTCACCTCTCACCTCTTCACTACAGCCTCCACCTGGTCTCTTCTGCACTCTTATTGTCTTCTCCTCTCAAATCCATTGTCTTCATTACACCCAAAGAGATTATGTAAAAAGGAAAGTACTAATCAAGCTGTGATTCCAACTTTAAAAGCTCTTTCCATTGCATCTCATCGTTCTTAGGAATCTGAATAAGAACTCTATATATTTAAGCCTTTTTTCAGTTGGTCTCAGTTCCCACCTCTCCAGCCTTTGTCTCCAGTTACATTTGTATTTCTGTTCCTCACCCACAGTTTTCTCTCCTGCTACAAAGATTCTGAAGGCACTCATTCTTTTGACTAGAGCATTCTCCCACATTTGCCTCACTGACTCATACCTCAATTCTCAACTCAAACTCCCTCCTAACAGGAAGCCTACCAGAGCCAAAGCAAAGTCAAATCCCCCTTGATGCACTGTCATGACATCCTTGCATTTCAATACTCTGTGCTAGTTGTACATTTAATTTTTTGAGTGTATGAGCTGGGAAGTCCACACTTTCAATATCTGCCTGTTGGTTACAACATCTTGCCTAGACTGTGGGGTCTATTCCCTAAGTGCTTGTATTTTTCAAGCTTTAAACATTCAAGAGGCTGGCCTGGCTTGCAGAGAAGGGCCTTAAATTGCAGGCCCTGGAAATATAAGCTTCACTTTATACTTTCTGCTCTGAAGGTCACCTCTACCAATGTCTCTCAACTAGGGATCGGGTTACAATTGACCATTGAGGCTGGTGTGAGTGCCTCCTCTCTTTTGTCCCATTCCCTTGTGGTTTTAGCCACACAATTTGAACTATATAGAAATATTTCACATTTTTATTGGTATTACAAATCTGCGACATTCATTTATACAGATATTTTACCCAAGATCTAAGTTGGGGGGTCTAAGAAGTCACCCTTATTTGTTTAAATTTCACTCTAATAAGCTGCTGTTCTTCATAATTATATCTTTCCACTTTCACTTGAACACAGAGCTTCTTCTCTGAGTTTTTACTGCTTGGATATTTATGAGCTGATGAGTTTCCATGCCTGCTTTATTATTTGTATGAGTTTCTAGGAGGAACATAGAACTAAAGTGGGTTCTTCTACCATATTTAGCTTGAAGAACCAATAGCTATAAGTAAATGTTAACATGCTAAGAAGACATGTCTGCTCCCTCTCTGGAGCATCTTATAATCTGAATACAGATAGACTTGAGAGAAGTGGTCCTGGGGACAAGGAAAGCAATCAGAAAACAATAGTGATACCCAAACAAAGAGACCCTGATGGCTTAAAGTAGTTAAGTTATAGAAAGACGAAACACAAATTTTAGAGAAATGGAACCAGAACATACCCACTGGAAATGTGTGGAAAGAGGAGGAAAGAATCAAGATTATATTTGGCCTCCCCCAAAACTAAGGAAGGAAATACTTACCACACACCATTGATTGTATTACATAATTATTTGCATTAGTCTGTATCTCAGTACTCTTACATGTCCTATGTTCTTCAAAGGTGAATATATGAGAAATTAATGAAAAAAGGCAAGGGATTGCTAGAAAGGATGAGTTTGGTATTGGATATAATGAGATGCCTGTGGAATTTCCAAGTGAGATATTTCAGCCAAGAACAATATAGGTCCAGAGCTATGGAATGAGGTCTGCATGACAGACGCAGAATTGGCTAAAGCCACAGAAATGGATAAGCTCAGAAAGAAAAGGGAAATAATGGTGAAGGACAGAGCACTAGAGGTCTCATTTTAATAAATGTTTCATTTTATTTGATCTGAGCATTAGGAAAGATAAACCGTTTACACAGAACAACCAGGACATATTGTCTTATTCACCTAGGGAAGAACTATTCCCTCTAATACTCATAAAACTATCACCTGCCTTAAGAAATTGACACCGTGTGGAAAAAAATAACTTTTTTTAGTATTTAACATTTATACAATTCTTTTTAAAAATATATTTTAAGGTATAATTAATATGCGGTAAAATTTAACCTTTCTTGAATGTGTAGTTGTCAACTTTGACAAGTTTACACAGGTAGATACCAAAATAACCAGTATAAAAATGTATCTTGTTTATCCCAAAACTTTTCCTTATACATTTTTGCAGCAGATGTCCTTGCTTCATTCTCAGAGTCTCCCAATGTTTGTCCATACTGTAAAGTGGGATAAATAACTATTTTAACTTTCTCTTGGAGGACACCCCACAGCTTTCAGGGGCGATGTGACCTGCCCACCATAGTACAAAGTACCCAAGCTGAAGTATGGTAACTCTAAAACAGAAGAGCTCTCCTGCCAAACTCAGAAAGCCATCTTATCAGCACAGCATCAGCAGAATTCATGGTACAGAGACCCCAAAAGTGATGATCTGTAAGGCACATAGAGCCTTGTCCATGTTCAACCAGTGTTACAGTCATCGTAAGTTTAACACATTCATATACAGAAGCAGTGCTCAAGCTTTACTCTTAAAATTTAAAAAATAGGAGGAAATGACCTGGGAAAGTTGGTTTTCTAGCAGGATTGTGAAGATAGCAGGTAGGTATTCTTAAGGGCTGGGATAACCATATCAAAATTAAGATCTATATGTACGCAGAGGACATAAACTGCACGCATCAGCCTCACTGAATATACATGAGCAGCGCTCCTCTTTCCATATGAATGAGCGCTGGGGCAAGGGCTGTGAACACTTGCTCTTGAACTTTGGAACTCTGGCTACAAATGGGATTTGTAATGTTATGCTAATGAGAAGCCATATTTTAAAAAGAGATCATTATGAAAGTACTCTGCCTTACCACGGGGCTGCCTTCCTGTTTCCACTCAACTTTTCTTGGAATGAGTTGCAATTTCTAGCCTATTACCAGTAACAGAAGTGTGATTAAGACAATAAATATATTCACAAATTGTAAACTCAACTCTGGGGGCTTTAAACATCTGCTCTAAAAATAAAATTTGTACAAACACAGTCATGGGCAAAATGAAACCTTTCTTCCAAAATGTTTCTATATGGAACCGAGAGGTTTGAAACAATTTACAAACACAAATAAATGGTCTCTTCTACATACCTGTCTTGCAAATTTAAATTAAGTTACATGTAAAGCTGATCATTTGTATGACCCTTTATATAGCTTCTGGGTGCTCTTCAAGTCTGCTTTAGATAAGATGATTCAATGAGGCTAAGGCTTCATTCAAGATTTTAGTAATGAATGAATACAGACTTTGAAACTGAAACATCCTCTAAGTCCAGTTTTATTAAATACACTTGAATGAGTTCCACAGGCAAAGTTGAAAGCTTCTATTTTCAAAAGTCCCAGAGCTGTAGCTTAAAACAATAGTAAAAAAACATAGCCAACAATGAAGGAAAGTGGGCACTCAAAAGAAAGCAAGTAAATGTTCATCTGAGACTTTCTTGCCCCTTTATGGACGTTCCTCATCTGCTGCCACAGCAAAGATTAGCCCTGCACATTACAAGCCAGCCTTCCGGGAAAGCTTGTTTACATGACATAAACTGTGTGGGCACAGAAAAACACAGAGAAGTGCTGCCTACGACAGCCTAGCAAATAGGCATCGAAACCATTACATGGTGTGATGACTGCTAAGACAGCAGGGTTGTGACGAGAGAGAGAGAGAGAGAGAGAGAGAGAGAGAGTCTTGGCCAGACCCGAGGGGGAGGATATGTGATCTGGTCCCACTTCCAAAATGAAGTGAAGTCTAAGCCAAAAGTGCACCACAACAGGTAGAGAAGGTGGCAGCACAGGAAAAAGAGTTGAAAGAGGAAACGAGCTATTCTAAGGCCTGCTAAGGAGCTGGGAGGGGTGAGGGGTCAGGCAGAGAAGTCAGGCTGTGTTGGACCAGTGCCACAGTATGGTGCTCTGGTGCCCTACTGTCAGCCACCTCAAGTGGCATGGACTGGTCTTCAGACCACGGAGACCCAGAGGCTGAATTCCCATGTGCTGATGTGCTTCTGTCTACCCAGGTAATCACAACCCCTAAAACAATTTGCAAGTGCTTCAGGGGAAACACAAAATGAAACATAACTAGTTTCAAACACAGCACAGGAAAAGGATATATAGAAAGCACAATCAGTTTCATTCATTGAATTTAGAAGTTAGCATTTTCTCATTGACTCCTACAAGATCATTTTTTTTTCCTTTTTTATAGTCTCACTGTAGTTTGCTTGGAGTTTCATAAAATTAATGGTTTGTAACATCTATCTCATCATAGGGCAAGTCTAAGGGCACCTTCCGCATTAGTACTTGAATTTCCACTTTGAAAAGAATCCCCAGGAGGAGAATTTCCTGAGAGACAGATTACTGTTCTATTTGAGGCCTTCCCTTCACCAAGGGGAAGCTGAAAATCTTCTCATGACCTAAACACACACATGTACACACACACACACACACACACACACACACCTCTTCTCTCTCTCTCTCTCTCTCTCTCTCTCTCTCTCTCTCTCTCTCTCTCTCTCTCTCTGTCTCAATCACAGAAAAAGCCAAGCGGAGCAGCCTTCAGAATCATTGCTTCTCCCTGGCCACCTCTTTACTCAATACAAAGTAGTTGTTGCCTCTTTCAGTTGTTTTTTTTTTTTTTTTCATTTTAAGTTTTCCTTTTCTAATGAGTTTAAGCTATTTCTCTTCCCCAGAATTCATCACCCTCTATTTCCAACCAATTATTTTCTGTTTACTGTCTTAGACTGGCAGCTCCTTTTTATGTCAGTCTCTAAGTCCTTTGTCTTATTGCCCATGGCCATTCACTCTGCGCTGTCCTTAGGGAAGATCGTACAGCCTAGAGAACATCCTCGTCCAAGACTTCTGCACACTTCATAACCAAGACCACTAAGCCTGTCCTTCAGTTATCTGTATCATCACTTCCTAGTCTTTCTTATTATCCAGGCTCCATCTCTAAGTACTGGGCTGTTATCCAATACTCTTCAAACCCCATGAAAACAGTTGGGACAGACTGGACACAAAGACAGAACTCTGGCTAGGGTTAGGGCAATGGGCAGAACAGGTCCTTCTGGGTTTAAAAAATAATAAACTTTTGCCCTTATTCTTCCTCCTCTTGTGCCACTGGAAAGAGAGCAGAACACAAGAACAAAAGCCATAACAAAAAAAGAATTTTGTGACAGAATCCAGGTGTCTTCAGGGTGAGGCATGCAGGAGAAATGTGCAGGGCACTATGCTGGTGTTTTCCTGACTTAGTCATAAGCATCAGCTTAATTCATTCTCTTGAAAGAAAGCTGGAGCATTTTGAATGCAGAGCTGTTTAGAGTTGATATGCATTCTGCAGAGTTAATAACATTTTTGAGGGTTCATTAATCTCAACAAGCCTGAAAAAATACACTTTCATGTTCTTGCTCTCCAACTATCATTCTGATGGTATATTTTTACATAAATAATTGGTTATGACTCAAATTAAAATAACTGACAATTATCCAGCAAGCTAGGGGGTTTTGAGCTTATACTGGAGTTTGAAATATCAGCACCCCAGGGAACCTCAAAACCATGTGCTATGTAACGATAACATTCAACTCATTTCTTTTTAGGCTCATAAAATACAACTTTTTCATCTACCAGTTGAAATGTCTGTGTTCTGTTTAGATAATATTCCCTCCCTGAAAAGTTAGTTTTAATAGAATTTTTTTCTGATTGAAGTATAAATGTGACATTTATGAGGACCAGGATTTATTTCTGGCAACTGGGGTGTCCTCAGAAGCACTGCAGACCCCATCCTCATTTCACAAGTCCTGTGCTTTGCAGACCACTGTGTTTCTCATATCTTCCTTCCTGTACACTAGCAAGTGCCAGGCCTTCATTTCCACACATATTCTAATCTTCCTTTGTGGGATGTGCACTAATGACCTCAGTGTGAGAAACTGTCATCTCTCTCAACCTCAAAAGTAACTGGCTGTAAAACTGTTTTATGGCTCTAGTATTTCTAATCTTCCTGTAAAAATACTAGCTGTAATTCAGATTTGGCAATGTGGTATTTTCTTTTTTTTTTGAGACAGGGTCTCGCTTTGTAGTTCAGGCTGGCCCTGAGCTCACTATATAGCCCAGACAAGCCTTGAACTCAGCAATCCTCCTGTCTCTGCCTCCCGAGTGCTGGGATTACAAGCGTGAGCCACCACGCCCGACACTGTGGTATGTGGTATTTATTGTTGGTGGGCGTGAGTCACCACGCCCAGCACTGTATGTGGTTACCGGGATCAAACTCAGGACCTTGCACTTGTGAGGCAGGCGCCGGAACCACTGAACTAAATCTCTGGCCCAGCAATGTGGTATTTTTCATAAAGAATTCAAACGGTACAATTTATATACATCTCAAAATCACATATAACATTGGGGAATTTGTACCAGTATATAACACAAGTTAATTCAATTAAAAAAAAAAGAAGAATTCAAATGGTACTTTCCAGTTTTAGAATTCCATCAGAACTTCCTGATGGAATTACTACCAAGCACCTCTGTGTCCTTTCCCTGCATGAAAACTACCCAGAAGCCTTTAGCAAACACCTCTGGGACCCACTGGAAGTTCCAAAAGGAGCAACACTTTACATAATCCTTCAAAAACTTCTTAACAGACATTTTTGAGGCAAGAATTAGACAAAGCTTTTCAAATCTATTCTGGTTTTTCATAAAAAATGTGTTTGTTATTTATAAAAAATGTTTCTTCCTAAAGAAAATGTCCCTGAAAATATGATTTAACTATGCTAGCAGGTGTTTTCCAAATCATAATTTCTAAAGCAATGAGATGAAGTCAGCCTGTATTATTGTTTTTGGTGAGACAGAAAGGAAGATGGTGTTTTGTTTGTTTATTTACTGGGGACCATGGAAGGGTTCATTTTGTTTTGTTCTTTGGTAAAAATGCTTACCTATCCGTCCAATCAAAATCCATTCACATATAAATGTTTCATTATCTTCTCTTAATTGGTTTCAGAACATCTCTCATATTTACTTTCAAGAGACAATTTTACAGGTGACTGACTGTTCCATTGTGTTCAACATTCTATTTAAAATTACTTTTTCTTGGTTCTAGTCTTATTTTATTTTGCATGTGCTGCCCATAATTTTGTAAGACATTTTCCTTATTAACTTCTTAAAATCAGACATTGTCTAATGGAAGTCTGTGTAGTCTATGTTTAGTCTAGTGGAAGTTTGTGTTGCCTATGGAATATTTAGTGCACTTCTTATAACAGTTCTTTAAATATCAGCTCTGTGGTTCTGCAGTGTGACTGTCATAGAAAACTAGACAGGATAAGCATACATTAGGCCTGACTGAGCATATATTAGTCCACTAATCTCAGACTCTAGATCTTTCTTTTAGACGGGCTTTATTTCTTTAAACCTACATGCTAATAAAAATATAAGCAGATTTGCTGCTTTGTTGAATATTTAATGCCCCTTCATTTAATCAATTCACTGTCGACAGTGGATTTTTTCTAGAATTCAGGGCTGGGGGTAGGGAATTTGACAAAGAGAAAAGGTGCAACTTTCTAATAGTACATATTTTGATTTCACTATCATCCAATCTGCACGTTCTACCATTTCGTCAGGACTTAAAATCCACAATAAATATGCCAAATTTAAGTTTACTAGATCTTTTTTGGGTTTTATTATGAATAAAGTCATTTAGCACTGCATACTAAAGCTAAGTGAAACATAACCCCAGTGTAATTATCTCTATGCATACTTACATTCATTCACTAAAACACATCACTTTGTCTCATGATACTAATCATTTTAAATACAGTTCTGGGTTGATAAATCAGCACACTGCAGTTACTATCATTCATAAAACTAAGATAAAGATCACTAATTTGAACATTAAGACATCTATGTGTAACTTTATTAGGATATTTTGTTTTTGTTGTTCTGGGCTAAGTTAACTACAAATCTGCTTCATGGAGCATAAAATTATGTAACACAATTACGTTTTCAAAATGGAAAATCAAAATATAGTCATAATAAGTGGAATTCTATACCCAGAAATGCTCATCTTTAAATATACACTTTATCTATGATTTTACTGAGTTTCCTTGAAGAAACTGTACTGTCTTAATAATAAACTATGACTTGGATCATAAAGCATTCCTCAGTAAAGGGAATTTTCAAATAACTTATTATCTGAAGTGTCATTCTGCTGAAGTGGTCTTATGAAAGGCCATCTGCAAAACATCAAGTTGCCTTCTTAGACTTTGTCCAGTGCAGCTAGCAAAATAGTAACCCAAGGCAGAGTCATAATCAATGGAATCTTTTGCCTGGGGTTTTATTACTAAAAGACACTTTTGCTTGCTGATCTTTAGTGGTGAGAGATCACCAGCAATTCGGCTGCCTGAGTAAACTCCCAAATGACACAAGTGAGAGCACTGAGCATCACCTCCTGAGTTATTCATATATCAGCAAGAAGCTGAATGAAGAGACTGAGCTTGGTGTCCCATCCCACAGCCTTTTGTGTCATTTGTGAAAGAATCTCTCACTCACAAGCAAAATAACATCAATAGTAATGACTTTGTGCCTCCTCTTAAATATTCACAGCTCAGCAAAACCAAATGAACACAATAGACTTCATGTCCTCCATCCAGGTGTCCTTCCCAAAATCATCAGAGGAAACTTTTCAAAAGACAAATAACCATCATGTAAAGGAATTTGTTTCAGGAGGAGAAGCATGCAGAGGAAGTCACCTAACCCAGTAGATGAACTTTTGGTGGCTCTCTCTTATTTTGCTGCTGCTCTTAGGAAGAGCTAACCCTCTAACAAGATTAAAGTCTTCTGAGATCATAGTATTTCTGGGTACTTAGAAAGATTATACTTTCTTGTAACACTTTGTCATTACTTATCCATCCAGAATATAATACCCTTAATTCTTTCTGTTAAGCTGTCTTCTATATCTTATTTTCATTCCACCAACTTATCTACCTTTTATTACCATTCTCTATGACTTTCACCTCTGCTGTAATATATATTATTGTTACTACTGTTTTTAGTATCATTTATTGCTACTGCTATACTTCTTTCTTACTTTAAATACTCAATCATCTAAACTTTTCAGAAAATTCCCAACATGGAAACAGTACAGAGTTAGGAACTAGCATTTCCAAGATTTAATCGAGAGTCAATACAGTGTTTGATTTAAGAATGAAACTTCTGCCAGGCATGGTGGCTCATGCCTGTAATCCCAGCACTTGGGAGGCAGAGACAGGAGGATTGCTGAGTTCGAGGCTTGCCTGGGCTACATAGTGAGCTCAGGGCCAGCCTGAACTACAAAGTGAGACCCTGTCTCAAAAAAAAAAAAAAAAGAATGAAACTTCTAAGAGATACTAACTTCTAAAAATAGGCATAAAACAATACATATCTCTAAAGGGAGATTAAAAAATGAAAAGACAATACACAAAAAGCATTTAGAATTAGGTTAACTACTCTACATGTTAAATATGTTTGTTATGATTATCCATCTGTCTTTACACTCCCCTCCTCACACATGCACAAGCACACATCACACTGAGCAAGCGGCAATACTCCCACTCCCTCACTGTCAGTTTCTTGTGTGAAAAATGAGAAGATTTCAGTTGAATCACTCTAAAATTTTCTTCTGGCACTAAAACATCAGAAACATGAGCCAATCCAACTCTTTATTTTTTTAGCACTCTAAGCCTTTAATTGCATGCCATTCTTTAACTTGTACAGTGATAAACGTATACAAGAAATATGTGGCATGCTCCCTACTTAAGTGCCTAAGAATATTTTATTCTAAGGATAAGTTTTAGTTTTCTCACTCAATTATACATTATTTTACTCTTGTATTACTTAATCAAATATTTAGGAAAACTGAAATACAAAGAACATTTCTTTATAGAATAAATGGTATAATGAATTATGAACTGGTCCAGTCACATTACTCTGCTATGTTTACTAGCCATACAAATGTAAAAACTGAATAAGTAACTTCTATGGAGAAAATATAAAAACTCCATTTTTTATTCATATTCAACTCATTTGTTAAGCATCTACTCCTCTAGGCATAATCATAAATTTTCAAAGACTTGAAACATTCTGAAGGGAAAAAAGGAAATATTAAAATAGTTTGCTGGGCCAGAGATTTAGCTCAGTGGTTCCAGTGCCTGCCTCGCAAGTGGAAGGTCCTGAGTTCAATCCCCGGTAAGCACATACAATACTGGGTGTGGAGACTCACACCCACTAGCAATCAATACCACATACCACAGTGCTGGGTGTGGTGGCTCACCTCTGTCATCCCAGCACTCCAGAGGCAGAGACAGGAGGATTGCTGAGTTCAAGGCTTGCCTGGGCTACATAGTGAGCTGAGGGCCAGCCTGAACTATAAAGCAAGACCCTGTCTTAATAAATAAATAAATAAATAATTTGCCACCTTAAGACAAAGAGAAAATTACCTTGACCAAAACTGACATGAGAGAAAGAGCTCTGCTTCACAGTAAATTAATCAGCCTGAAATTAAGCTATCAAGAAGTGAGCAAAGGTGGCGGTGGAGGACTGAGGCCTGCCCACCAGCCCACTCCATCCAGGAGCCGTGCAGTAAGGAGTCAGGTACGGACCCCAGGCACCATCCCCACCACGGAGGATTGAGGCCCACCAGCCGGCCCCAAACCCATCCCGGAGCTGCGAGAAGCCAGGTCTGAGAGGAGCAGGAGCCATTTCCTGCATCCCTCCACACTGCAGCCACGCTGAGAAACCAGGCAAGATTTAAAAAAGGGGTGGGGGGAATCTAGCTTCTATTTTGCCATCTACTCCTAGATCCCTCTACTCACCTCTTGACCCCACACCCTCTCCTATCTTCTTGTCAGAAGCAATACCCAGAAGTAAAAGACTCTTAGGATGCCCTATTTCTTCTCCTATACTACTATAAGAAGGTATACAAAGTCTCCAATGGTCTTACAGCATACAGTTGGTACTGTTTTATATATGCCCTTTTATGCTCTATTACCTGCTGGCATATATGAGGTTCTAGAGTATAGATGATCTTCATAAATCTGCTAACCCTATTTCACTCTCCTTCTGTCCCCCTACCGCCCTGATTCCCCAGTGACCTCTTATTGCCAAAGGATTTGGCAGGTGCATTTATGATCTACATGTTGTATACACACTGCTGATTAATTCTAAATTTTGGCAAGGGACATAAAGGTAACTCATAAGCTCAAAGTCACCAGTTGGTACTGTTTTATATATGCCCTCTTATCCTCTATTACCCACTGGCATATATGAGGTTCTAAAGTATAAGTGATCTTCCTAAATCTGCTAACCCTATTTCACTCTCCTTCTGTCCCCCTACCTCCCTGATTCCCCAGTGACCTCTTATTGCGAAAGGGTTCAGCAGGTGCACTTATGATCTACATGTTGTATACACATTGCTGATTAATTCCAAATTTTGGCATAGGGACATAGAGGTAACTCATAAGCTCAAAGTCTCCAGAATAGGAATTAACAAAACTTTTCATTTTATTTACTGTGTTAAATACTGATATTGCTATTGATTGTATTATGGTAACAAACATGATGTGATTGTTCTGCTCAAATACCTCCCATGATCTGTCAGAACTGAGAACTTTCAAGAGTCATTACACATTCAAGGAGGACACCCCAGGAAGGTGCCACATCCAAAGAGTCCCAGATAATAGAAAGAAAGAAACCTGCAACAAAC
>PVIC010026143.1:0-24732 GCA_004025085.1 Thryonomys swinderianus | reverse complement strand
AAGCTATGTCATGTACAGGTACAAATTCTCAATGATGAATGTGATTGCAATGTATCCTTAAAATGTATGCAATTAAAAAAAGAATCCTTTCAATTCTAATTTTATTCGAAACATGCGGATAAAAATAATGCACAGTGTATAATGCTGAGTTAAGTATTAAGGTGATACACACACAGTGTATAAGACAAAGCGTGCACATCACAGAACAAGATATTTTTATCATGATGATGATTAATTATGATTATGATCCTGTTTGGCAGAATCAAGGTGCACTGCTGCGAGGTAAAAGATGCCAGGGGAGAGGTGACAGGGAATCTGCTGTAAAACTCCACTGGACACTCAACATGGTATAAGCAACAGGCTTTGGTATCTGGTTTTTATGAGTATGAACTTGTGAGCTTCTCTGTACATCCTCCTGACTGCATTAAGCTGTAATCAGGTAAATTTTCACCCTAAAGCATCAAGAAGTGAACGAAATATTGAATGCATAGATTACAGTCTCCGTGTGCTGGGACTCGGGGCCTCAAATTCTGCCTGGCATAGCACTTGAGGGACTCACAGTAGGTGAGTCCTGTGCTGTGACCAGACACGGTTTCTCCCAGCTGCAGTGACGGGTTTCATCTTCATGATAACCACGGCCCGCCGCCTAGCTCCAGCTTAGTGTGCTGAGATGTTCGCTGTGCATTTACTTAGCACAAGACTCTGTACCAGAGTCAGCATCTCATCCTTTCAAACCTGTGGAGGGCAAATTAACGTCCACTTGTCCTGACAATGGGCATATGGACTCTTCCAAGACTGTGCACCTGAGTGTAACAATCAGGTTTAAAACTCTAACATTTTTCCTATCATAACGTTTTGCAGTATCCGAGGGGAGAGAAAGCTCATGCCAAGTAACGTTCCTACCGCTTCTCACTGCAGCAGGAAGTCGTTAGCGTGACCTTTCGGCTCCTGCGTGGCTCTCACGGTCCTCCCCTTTCAACCATCAGCCTCGCCTGTCTCTCCTGCGCCCACCATCTCTGGCCAGGTCAAGACCTCGGGCCGCGTCCCTCAAGGTGCTGCCCGCCTGGTCTTTCTCTAGCTTCTATGCCTACATTAACTCCCCACCTCCATCGACTCTGACTTTAGGCATTGTAACAGATGCTTTCCACTTGTTTGGAATGAATTCTAATTTTTAAATTAAAAACAACATTTATATGATAATATTTACTGTAAACACTACTTACAGGAAAATTCTATCACATGTTTCTATATATCCCTGTTACAGGCTGCAAAGATATATATACACACACATCCACGCACACAGTATGGGGTATGCGCAAGTGTGTATGTGTCCGTCAAACACAGTTAACACTGCTTGAGAAAACAAGCATGGGAGAATGTTTTCAGGGGAGTGTAGTGAAAGAGGGAAATGTCCCCTGAGTCCTCAGTCATCGGCGACACCACGGGACACAGTATCCTTACCGCGTTAGGTGACACTGCAGCAGTGACACGTGACCCCAGCTACTCCGCGGGGAGGATACACAAATCCGGAAGCTGCAGGGTGAAAGGAAGAACAGCGTATCTTACTGAGTCACATAATCGCCCACTAGAAAACTATGGCTTCCCAGCTTCAGAACTTTGGGTTCGCTTTGTTTCTGGAAATTTCTAAAACAACGAAGGTGAAACAAGGTTCATTCACCTCAGGGTTGAGGTCGACACATAGGCACGGGGAGGCTTTCAGGGCCTGACCCAGTAACGCAGGAGTTTTGGTTGGCCGAGTGGCTACTCCTTGTCCTTGGGGTAAAACAATTACTGTCCCACAGCGGGCACCAAGCAACTGGGCAGGAACCCAAGAGGTGCCTGGGGAACCTCGCAGTATTCTTACGTCCCATGGTAAAATTCAGAAAGACACTAAATACAACATATTGTATCCAGGCCATAGAAACAGACCCATCAGGTCCACTGGGGAGGTGGCTGGGAGTCAGGGAGAAATAAAAAGAGCAGAAGAGAAGGAAATGACACATCGCAGCCCCAGCCTCGGGACCGCTTGCAAAAGAACTAGATTATTTACTCATTGGTTTGATTGCTTCCACAGAGAGAGAATCCTATGTCTGTATTCTTTTCTCTAACTTGCTTTTGGATATAACTCGTGATATAGCTTGTAGTTAGCACTAAACGCAGAGTTCAGAGGAGGGTACCGAGAAGCTCGTGAGCGCAGGAGCGGTGGGAGCCTCTGCTCTCGGGCGGACGGCGTGCCCTGCAGCTTGGCGACCTCACCTCGCGAGGGGAAAGGCGCGCCTGGTTCCCGTCCCGGGGCTGAATCCTGCCCGCCGGATGCTGCCCTGCTCTTCAGCGGAGGCGCAGTATAGGTTAAAAGGGTGCGATGGGCTCTGACCTCACAGAAGAGGGGAGCGGAAGGGGTCCTGAAAGCCGTCCCTGCCCCGGAGCCACGCGCAGGGCCCCAGGACAGCAGCTCGCAAGCGCAGCGCGCCCTCCGCCGTGAGCTCTGGGGCCGCCGCCACGGTCCGCTCGGCCCACACCGCTCGCGCTGTGCTTCCGGCCGGGAACAGGGCGCAGCAGGCGTGAGAGGCTGTTCGCCGTCTTTCCAAACGACTCGTCATCCGCCCCGTGATCACCTTCAGCCTGAAGACTCCTTGGTAGCTTGGTGGATGGTGATATATTTCATTTCCACCGAACCTCAATTCTCTCATTACTATTAATGAGAATAACAGCATGAAAAGATGTTTGTACTTTTTTTTCTAACTTTATTTTTCTCTTATATCCGTGAAACCACATAAAGGTTAAAAACAAAGAGATAGTCAGCGGTGGAGGCAGATGCCTATAATCTCCAAACTTGGGAGGCTGAGGCAAGAGGATTTCCATGTATTCTAGGCCAGCCTGGGCTACATAGTGAAATCAAGGCCAGTGTAAACTACATGAAAGCCCCTGTCTCAAATAAATAGATACATACATGCATACATACATACACGCATACATACAAGTCTTGGAGTGAATTGAATTTATGATAGAATTTCAGAAACTATCCTGATAAAACAATTATACTGAGATTTCTTTGTCCTGGGGTAACCACATAGGATCAACAGATGAAGAAATCTCTCCGAGTTTCTTTCCACAGGTACATTATCCTCTCTTTAATGATTTCTAAAACCATCATGCATACCCACACTTTAAGTCAAGACTCATACTTTCTACTTGAGATGAATCAGTTTATTTTATAGCAAAGAAAAATACAATGCTAATTCCATTACTAATTTCAGAAAAAGCAGTGTCTGACAAAAGAATAATACCTCTGGCGATGCGAAAATTCTAGAGTCAAAAAGTCACCTTTGGAGACTTTCATCACAGAGAAAAGAGATTGTATTTATGTTTCGTGCTTCGTTCTTCCCTCCCAAATGAGACATTAAGACATTTCTCTGAACAGTGTGCTTTATTTATCTAATAACACCCCAATGGCTTATATATTATTCTTTGCACCATCATCTCAGGAATGTCTTTTCCTTTCTTTTCATCACATAACTTTTCACATCAAGCTCAGCTAATATCAGAAAAAAAAGACAGTTGAAACTTAAAACTTACTAACAATGAGTTGCATTATACAAAGTTCTTGGCATCTACATCTTTCGGATGAATAAGACCGAAACTCATGCGCCAGGGAGCGTTGGCAGCGTGGCCAGCGGAAGTCAAGATCCCTTTTGGGAAACGGCAGAGATTAGCGCCACCATCGCAGGCTGCAAAATGTTGGATCATGTGATTTTTATCCCCTTGTACTTGGCTGAAGCCCCTTTCTGCCTGAGACAAAACCACACTACTTAGGGATGAAGGGACTGTGAGTTATTCAGACAGTGGTGCTTCCGGGGGCTCCAGACCCAGGGAGGGGGCATCTCTCAGGTCCACGCAGGTCCTGGTGCTTGACACGCAGCTACTGACTGAACTGGTGCTGTCTGTCCACTCCACATCCATGAAGATAAGCCAGAACAGCCTGCAATTCACACTCTCCATTTAAGCTAAGGGATTTGGGACCTCGCCAATGTATTGTCTGGAAGACGCGGGACATGCTAAGTATGCCATAGGAGACTCCATCATTGATACAGGAACAACTTTCCTAATTTATAATTCATCTGAGTTGTTTTGTGTTGTTACCCTACTCCTGCAAGAAGAAAGAAAGACTTGCCTCATGAAGGTCAAGCCTACTATGTTGCCAAACAACTGGTCACCCGCTGGAAGGAGACAGATCACATTGTTCTACAACTAGAAACAAATCTCTGTCTAAACAAAGAAGCCCACATTTTCAAGTTCTCTTTGGATTCTAGGAGACTATACGCCACACTTGAACGTGTTGCTCTGACCCATGTCCCGGATAAGCTAGGATTTCCCTTGCTTTGAATCTGATCTGGAGTAAGGGGACACAGTGCAGCAACCATGTCCAGTGCAGGTGTCCTGGGACTCATATCTATGACCCAAGAGACCCAGTGGTGCTGGAGCTGACCCACAGGACTTAGAGAGGGTTTTCAGAGATCCCAGCAAAGGAGTGTGGAGACTGATACGTTCCACAGAAATATCTTCTACTGAAAATAACTTCTAGGTTACTAGCGGGTCCTGGTAGATTCTGGACTCCTGATCATGGGATACACAAATTCCTTCTGAAGAATGGTATGCTGCTGACACTTAGAATCGTAAAATCAGTTTTCAATTAATAAAAAAATAATAAATGGTGTGTAGAAAACCAAAACCAAGGAGAAGCCAAAATCAGGCATAAATAGCAATAGCTGGAACCTATTTCTCCTCTGCTGAAATGACTTGCTCAACTCACATATATGGCCTTTTAACAGAGGAGGAAGAGCCGTGGGCCTGGATTTTGGATGGTATAAGCAGTATGCTGGAAACAGCTGGCTGAGGTTCATTACATATTGCAAGCCTGCCAAGGCACGGCTTTGAAAGGAAATTTTTCACGATGACGAATTTTGACCAAGTGGATCTGGTTGTCTCATAAATTTTCACTGGAGAAGAGCTGAGATATAGTCTATACAATATTAGACATAAAAAATATAAGACATAAGCTATAAGTGGTGGTCAGTGAGTCAATTCCTTGTGATCAGGAACAAGGAACAAGACTGACAGAAGATACATATGATTTGGGGAGAGGAGTATATTTGAGTTTCTTAGAATGAGCAGAAAATATGAAGATACTGATGTCTCAGGAGGATTTGCTGCAGAGACTGGCAAAGATGGTCTGTTTGCTAAAGGTAAACTGGGCTCTTTTCCTGGCCAGCCTTCCCTTCTCTCAATGTGCCCATTTAAAAAGTGGACACAGTTACAAATGCAGGGGTTTATCTTGAATTCAACACCACACGCTTCACTTCAACAAAGTTAACTGGTGAAAACCCAAACCATCCAAGTCACAAGTTAATACTAAGTCCTAATAAAACATCAAAAATGAGAAAAAAAATGCCATCTATCTGGGAACAGGTTGATCACACTGGCTCCCCTTCCACCAGGGACCGAACAACAATTGATTTCTAATGCAATCTGAACTCATGGTGTTCTTCTCAAAGACACAAAATATGTCTTAAATATGCAAGTGATGTGCAGTTCCATCTGCCCATCATAACAGCGAGCGTGCTCCCAAAGGAAAGGGCAGTGCCCAGCGAAGTCACTGTCATGAATGGCTGACACTTAAGGGATTTCTGCAGTCCTCGTCTCCTGGGTTACCTGCAGGACGCTTGGAAGTTCTACTTCCGGAGAAAGAAATGCTCCACTGGATAATACAGTCACGTGCCTGCTAAGCTGAAAACAGGCATTTTAAGACTCCTCGGTCTGCTTTACTGCTGGGCTGAAAAGATAATCCCTCTACTGGCTGCCATGATTTCTCCAGATTACTGATAACATTATGTAAATCAAAGACTTCATTGAAATTCGGCAGATTCTGTTTTGTGTCTATAACAAAACATATTAGGAAGTAGGAAACAGAGGCAATCCAATAAAAACAGGACCTTCATGAACCCAGCTGTTATGGAAATTATATTTTTGTTTACGCCATCTGGGAAAGAACTCCACTAAAAAAGAAAAAAAAATCCTGTTGATAGCAAAGTGATCAAGAAACTAGTGACACAAAAAACGTTTTATTTTAGGCCTTGAGAATAGTTATAGAAGGAAGGATTGTTATGTTTATATTTTATTTAAATGACTTGTTTTGCCAATGATCCTTGCTTTTTCCATTTTATCTAATATTAACATAGGGACTCCATATGGAAAAAGACTGACATTACACCAGTCTGTGATCACACACTAAAGAAAAGCACATTAAAAACTCCAACCATTTATTTGAGCAGACAGCCATTCATAAACCAGGTAGCTCCAACTTCTGGCTCCTGGGGGCTCCCCCAAAAAAGATATCAAAGTATGGGTTCCACAGGCGAATGTAGAAGAGAGGAACTTAATTTGAGTCATTTTTATGGAAAGCCACTAAACAGAGGTTTGCTGGAAGTGTCTGATTGGTTACATTTCATTATACTATTTACTCAGAGTTAGATTTCAGGTACTTAGTAGGAACTCAGAGCCCTGAAGCCTCCTTAGTCTACTGGTCATCTGATTTAATATTTTAACATATGGCCTTATAGGATTTTTCTGCATTCTTATGGACTGAATTTTGGTCTAAGAAGAAAAATAAGAATTGATACTGAATGAATAGCATGGCAGACCAGGCTACAATGATCTCATTCGCTGTTTCTTCCTATGCATCCCTGATAGTTTCATTCTCCAATTTTTCTACCCTGCTTTAATTCACATTATTTTCAGCTGTTTCTCAACAATGGCATCGGGAACATAACACTGAGAAAGATTATTCTCTTTAACAAATGATGTTGGGAATACTTGATAAAAAAATATACAAATGTATCAATCTAGACTCCTATTTCTCACCAGATACAAAAATCAATTCAAAATTCATTTTTCTAGCATTCATATGCTAGAAAAAAAGGTGGAGTAGGTCAGGCATAGGGTATTTTTCTCTTCTAGTGTACTGAAACTTTTCAGCAAGATACCCTGATGGCGAATAAATAACACTATGCATTTGTTGATGCCTGTGGAACTTTAAAGCCCTTGATATATGCAAACTACAAAAGCATTTAGGAGGTTGAGAGTGTTCCAGGATAGAAAGTACAGTGCAAAAGAACAACTAACTGTATTACGACTGCGAGGAACAACCTCATTCTATGAAATGGGAATATATGCTGACGGACTAACTTTGGGATATCAGGGCTCTGTAAAGCAAAGTCAAAGAAACTCTCTTAGTTTCTAGTTGATAAAATTATCAGCTAGAACTGCATTTTAGTTGATACAATTATCTTGTGGGGATGGGAGTTCATCACTTGAGTGTCTCCGTGTGCGGCAGAAGGCTGGACGGTGTGGTGTGAGCCCGATTCTCATGCTCCAGCCACACCAGCAAAGGTGGGCGGGGAGAGGACGGAACCCGTGGGGTAATGCCTCAGAGCAGGACACTAGCACACACGCATGGTTAGCGTGAAACAGACACAAGACGTGTGCAAGCCCGTGTGCAAGCCTGTGAGTGTCCTTCGGTCTGTGTCTGCACACATAAGCTCCCTTTGTATATCAGGTAAGACATCTTCAGAGAAGAGCACCCTTAGCAACAAGCGACCCTCATACTCAGACCTTGGTTTCTGATACATCGTTCTCCAGGAAAAGACACAAAGCCAAGGTGAGAGATGGATGAGTCTGGAATTTAGTTCAGAGATAAATAAGAGGATTCTGGGGGGCCATGCAGCGATCAAAAGTCAAGAAACGCTCAAGACAGACACAGTGAAGGAGTATGTGGTAGGGATTCAGTAGCCATGGAGGAGTCACCTCACCCACCGAAACTGGAACCATGAAAGGAATAAAATAAATAAAACAGGGATGGAATTGAAGTGGGTCCAGGACTCTGGGTTGGATTCTTAGGATGGGGGGGTGGTGGTTTTATACCCCAAAGTATACCATACCCATGCTTACAAACTGGTATAACTAAATGATTCAATAATTAAAAGGATGAGGCAAGAGATGTTGAACTAATTTATATACTCTGCCCTTGAGCAGGTAATTTCCTCTCCTTAAGTTTGGGCTCCCGCGGAAGGAGGACCCCTCAGGAGGTGCAGAGTGGAAAGGAGGAGGGCAGAGGAACTTCCCAGAGGAAAGTCCTGGCAAACACTACGTCAACCCAGTGACCAAGGGCACCATCCACAGTGACATGCCCCGTGGCTTACACGTGAGCCTCAAAAAGAATGGCCCTTTGTTTACGTGGTCTCCTCAGGTCTCGGCCTGAGAAAATAGCAGAAAAATCTCAATTGAGAGATGTTCTACCCATCAAAGCTGTTAAAGCTACCGAAAGAAGGGCAAGCTGAGAAACCCCCGAGCCACGCGTGGACAGGACGCAGGATGACCGAGGAGCACGGGGCCTCGGGCGTGGAGTGCTGCCAGAGAAAAAGAACATTAGGAGAAGACTAACAAAATCTAAGAAGTGTTGACTTCAGTTAATCAATGCAAAATAGACAAAGGATTAATCATTAATTACCAACCAATGTAGTTCGTGTCATTTTCAAATCTTTACTTAGACTAATTTACCGAGATGAGATACTTTAGCCTTCTCTTCCTGTAATTTGAAGTTCACCCATTCTCCAAAGTTAAAGTGGAGCCCCACCTTTTGCGTGGGTCCTACCTGTGCCAGCACAACTGCCTGACCTCTCATGCTCAGGACTTAGTGAGGGACGGGGTGTCCCATCCCTCAGCCCCTACTTACGTGTTAAACTTTCCTCTCCATCGCACGTGTGTCTGTATCATAGCTCTCAAATGATCCAGAACAGAGGGTTATGTCTATAAACTTACCATGAGCAGCAGTCAACCTTCTATACAGATCTAGACTGCAGGTTTAGCACTACCAGAACCTGTCGATTAGTTTCAGCCATCAAAGGGGACACTTTGCAAAGAAGCTTTTCGTTCTGAGGAACGTATCTGTTACTAGGTGCTCACTCTTCTGAGTATGACCTCTTGGTTTCAAGCTTCATAGACCTGCCGAAGAGTGACTGATCCTTTCTTTCAAAGGATCTCACAGCTCCCGTATGACTAAAATAAAAGTTAAACTCCAAACCTTCACCAACGGCATTCTGCCAATAGTCTCAGTTGACTCCCCCGATGTCCCCTGGCGCTGACTGACATTTTGCTCCACACAACAGAAATCACTGGGTTTACTGGGGCGCGAGGGGCTGGGGTACATTCCCACATGCATCTATCCTCACATAATAAGCAGGGAGCTCCACTCTGCTCGCCAAGTCTTTGTTAATCCTTTTCTCCTTCGCCTAACGGGACCTAGTTACCATTTCCCCACCCTTTCGTTTGCAAGTATTGCACCAGACTATTTCAAAGAGACCACCAAAGGCCTACTTACGGACAAGGACGCTTGTCATCTGTCTCTGCCATTGTACTAGAAGAGTCTCATGCCCAGACCCGTGTTTTCTTCATCTTTGTAGCCCATGTACTGTCACGTAGGACTCACCAGGCACTAACCTTAAAATAAGGCTTTACTTATCAGCTAAGTGAGCTCATGAATATGGACATGATTGCGATAACACAAATCCACTTCAGCATATAGGATTCCCCAATGCCTTAGAATCCACAAGAAAGTGGCCACTGCTGGTATAGATCCTACAATGTCTCAGAAAGTTTCAATTTTCCTAAGAAATAGCACATGAAAATACCACGTGACCTCTCACTGAAGAGTCTGAAGTTTGAAGTACATCTTCCATGCATGGGCAGAGTTCATCTACCCTGTGGTCGCTGCCTTTCCTGTCCTCCACATAAAGCCTGAATGAGGCACAGAGCACCCCCTTCAGTTCTGCGCTCCCGTATAAGAATCTGAGTTAGCACCTGAGAAAACATCTCCACTTATCATGAGCATCAAACCTAGCAAAGAAAATGTGCCAACACGTTCGTCATGTGGCAGATAACAGCCCTAGACAGATACCTAAGCAGAGCGTGGCTTCCAGACTATGTCTAGAGGCCCAGGAGGGTGAATGTGGGGTGCGTGGCCTTCCACTATGTTGCAAGTTCTGGAGGGGATGCTGACCATGTCCACTGGGTGGCACAGCTGAGGACAGCACCTCTCGAGGTTTTTATTTTCTAAAGGGGATGAAGAGGTCCAGATGGGTAAGTTAATCTCCAGTCAACACATAACTTATTAAAAGAGGAAAGACTATGGGCCGGAGATTTAGCTCAGTGGTTCCGGTGCCTGCCTCGCAAGCCCAAGGTCCTGAGTTCAATCCCGGTAACCACATAGAATGCTGGGCGTGGTGACTCATGCCCACCAGCCATCAATACTACATACCACAGTGCCGGGCGTGGTGGCTCACGCCTGTCATCCCAGCACTCAGGAGGCAGAGACAGGCGGATTGCTGAGTTCACGGCGGCTTGCCTGGGCTACATAGTGAGCTCAGGGCCAGCCTGAACTACAAAGCGAGACCCTGTCTCAAAAAAAAAAAAAGACCAAAGACTAGCCTTGAGGTGGTAGTGAACACCCCTTTATCGCACATTCTCTTTGTGAAGAGTCCTGCGACAGTCTCCAAAGAAATGTTTGGCCCTTCCAGAGGCCCTCAGTATGTGAACCGTGCCGTCCCAACTGTGCCTTAAATTTATTTCCTTTTCTTCTCTTTCCTCGCTATGATAGGAAGCTAAATGTGAAACTACAGTACCTTAAAGAGATTGACATTGAGATATGAAAAAAAGAATTGGATCCCTCTAGAAATACTGTGTATAAGGTGAGAAATAGAAAATAAAAGCTAAGAATAAAGAGTGAGAAGGAGAACCCAGGTGATGCCCAGAGCCAGACGGGGCCCCCAAGCTCACAAGTCAGACTGGCCACCCGGCCTGTGTCAGCACTGGCTCCTCTGTGGGAAGAATTCCCGAAAGTGTAGAGGTGTCAGCCCTCTGCCTTGGAGCAGGTAGAGTTGTGACCTGAAGCTCGGGGCTGGTTTCCGGGGTGATTTCAAAACATCCGCCCCGGAATGCAGAGAACAAAGGGCTTCCGGTGCCGACTACAGGGCTCTCGCTTGTGTAAGGTCAGAAGCAGCAGCAGGAAGAAAGGACACTTGAGCAGCGAGTCTTTACATCACGAGAAGAAATCCCAACAAGGAGACAGGCTTCTGTGGAGAGACAGCAAAAAGCAGAGCTGAGCCTCGCTGCCTGGACTTTTTGCCCTTAAGATGATTCGGAGCTGTAGGCAGACCTTGGATGAGAGCAGAAAAGCACTATTGCGGACAGGGCGAAGGTTAGGCTTCGTGGGGTGGAACCTGCACAGGGGGCCCGGTGGATGAGCACAGAGGACTGGAGTGGGAGACCAGGCCGCAGGACGACGGGAGGGACCTAAGGAAGAAGTGATTTTTCTCCCTGCTTCATACGAACATCAGCCACTGAAGGTGAACACACGTCATGGAAATGCGCCCTGCGCACACTGCCTGGGGACAACCCCGTGGGTATCACAGCACGTTCGCGTGGTTGCCCTGGCCGGACGCTGGAAGCATTTAGCATGGGAATGTGGCGGAAGAAAAGGCCCCTCTGGTGCGAGGACGTGGATAGATGGGTCCTTTGTGGCCGGCTCTGCCTCTCTCGGCCGGAGTCCTGCTCCAGTGTGGGAAAATCTCTCAAGAGCCTGGGCGTGTTCAGAAGCACAGTTGTGAAGAAGCCTAAAGAAAGAGGGACTGGGTACTCTTCAGCATCATGTAGTTAAAAATCCAAAAGTGTTTCTCAAGGAAGAATTGCTTTCCAAAACAAGAGTATTTTATCCTCTCAGAGTCTAGGCATTTGCTGATGGTGTTCGTTAGGAATATAACACTAGACGACTATAAATTACAAAGTAAACTGCAAGATGCTTGGCATCCTGCTATAAAGATGTGCTTCCTGGCTTTCAACCATTTCTGTATTTATTTAGGCTTCTAGTCTCGGAAGGATGAAACCAGATACTACACATGGGCATATTCACAGACCGCCGTGAAGATCCAGCATGGCAAGTTTTCCAAGGTTTGTTTCATCTCTTTTTCTCCATTGTTTTCCCTTCTTCCACTGGCTTGTTTTAAAGGAAAGGCCAGGCATCGTGTCACTTTGTCATGGTAACTAACCTGCTTAATCTGCATTTCTTATGGAGCACTTAGCAAGTGTGGGATCTTTGTATTAAATGCTGGGTTCTTGTAACGCTCTGTCCTCTGACCAGAATCCTTCCTTCTGCCACCAAGATGATGCCAGAGAGCTCCCGAGAAGCGAGTGGTGAGAAGAGAGAGCAGCTGGTGGTGGTGCGTCGTGCTCCGCGGCCTGTGGGGCTGAGCTGGTGCCCTTGGGTTTGCACGAAGGCAGAGTAAGTGGGTCAGCTTCCACGAAGCTCTGTCTCCGAGCACAGGCCTAGGGGCAGTGCCCAGAACCAGCGTTTAGGGGGATATTGATACCATCGATCTGAAGACATGCAGTCTCCCCTTGGTGTGGGGAGGACTGATCTCAGGACCTCCTCATCCACAGCGGGTACCTACATCCACAAATGCTTGAGTCTTTTATGCAAAATGGCACGGTATTCACGCAAAGCTGATGCACTTTCTCCCATATTCTTCAAATCACCTCTGGATCACTTACAATGCCCAATGCAAATTAAATTCTATGTAAATACTTGTAATACTGTATCATTAGGGAATAACAATAAGAAAAAGCAGGTACGTGCTCAACATACACTTATCTTTTCACAATTATTTTTACCTGTGCTTGGCTGAATCCGTGGAGATGGCCATGGCTGCATTTCACTCCCGGCCGTGTGACAGGGGCTTCACCGGAAAGTCACTCTCTGACTTGCACGGAGCTTAGCGACATCCTGACAGTGCGACTCGAAGAGTATTTAAAAATAGCTCCACTGGTACACATTAAATGTACACAAAGAGCCCTTTCATCCCAGGCAAAGGCAAATTCTCAACACATGTTTAGTGATTTTTTCAACTTCTGCAAAATTATAGATAAGCCCTCCCTGAGTACCGGGTTCTGTTCACGCAGCTGGGGTCACAGCAAAGATCAAGCTGAAGCAGGAGTTTCCTTCGACTTTAGAGGGAAAGCCAGGCTCGATGCCTGGCAAGAGGGAAGAGGCCATCTAACGTTACGTGAGACATTCCGTAAAAACCAAAGCAAACCAAGAGTAGCTGCAAGCGGGGTTGGTCACCTATGCAGCGTCTTCTCTGTGAGGAGGCGACTGGTAAGAAGCGGCTTGAGGACGCCACGTGCACCGTGTGGAGGAAGAGCACGTTGATCGGAGGGAGCACGTGTGAATGCCCTGAGACGCAGCGAGGCTGGAAACGTCAAAGAAAACCAGACCAGCGTGGCCACGCTACGGGGACGAAGAGGGAGAAGGGCAGGGGATAAAGGGCCGGAGCAGGCGGGACCTGGGTGTGGCTCTCAGACACAGCAGTGCGTGTGTTTATTTCTTCGTGCTCTTTGTCTGCCTACAACACTGTACACTTAGCGGCACAGTCAGCTTCAGTCTCCACAGTGGAGGGGACAGACTCCGCGTGAGCATAAGTTCTGGGCCCCGGGCTGAGAGTTTTCAACAAATGAGTAAGGAAACCTACTGCGACTTATAAAAGAAGACCATGTTTCTCTGTGGACAAGTGATTCCACGACAGTACAGTGAAGGTAGCAAGATTTTAGAAGATGCTACTGGAATAAGTTAGCAAGAACGGATGAGGCTAATCCTGACCAAAATATAGTGGCATGTGGTCAGCTGTAAGTGCTTTTAGCAAGCAGAGCCAATCCCTCTTGGGGGTGGAGCCCATGAATGAGGCATGCCCAGTGTTCCAGGTCCAAGTATGTAGCTACGCAGAGCCAACCTCTGCAAAGAAGGAAAAGGATAGGTCTAGGAATGATGCGTAAGTCTCCCATGGCTGGGGATTGAACTCAGGGCCTTCATACCGAGCTACATCCTAAGCCCATTTATTTGTTTGTTTGTGCATGCAGCACTGTGCCTGTCCTCTTTCTCATCCCATTTTGCTTCCTGGGCCCAAGGGAGGCACTCTGTTCCTCTCCTGTTCCCTGCCACTCCTACCCAGTGGCCCCTGGAGCCCAAAGCAGTGAGTGTCCCTGATCCTCTAACTCCAAAACCGGGAGCCACAATAGATGTTTACTCTTTGTAAGTTAATTCGCTCAGCTATTTCCTTTTAGTGACAGAAAGCTCGCTAACACAATATGAATCATCGTGGGAGCTTAAGGACGCTGTGCAGCGATCTCTTGCAGAGTGCAGAGCCAGGCACTGGTACTCTTTCAAGGGGCCCGCCCAGGATCGGAGGCACAGCTGTGTCTGAGGACAACCAACCAAAAGCCTGCATTGCAAGACAGAAGTGAATTCCTCCTTGCACGAAGCAGACTACAGTAGCTGGGCCCAGACCTACAGGGTCTATCTCCCCCACAAAAAAGTGAAAGCCCAGAAACTCTATCTTATGGAATTAATTTTCTTAATGAATCAGGCTGCCTGAGTGCTCAATCTCTTTCATGTGGTTTTGAGGTTATGAAAACAACAGATGAAAAACCTAACAGCAAAATTAAAAATTATCTGTGTTTTCTTTCACCATAAACAGAGCGATTCTGTAGCGTAGTGAGACACACGGCACCCAGAGGCATCTTCTTGGGGATACGCCCAGCCCACAGGGTGAGGAATTGTCTCATCTGATCTCTCCTCAAACCACTAAATCTCTTTCCAGGAAGATCATGTCTGCCCTTCTCTCATTTGGATTATATCATGTACTTCATAATTAGAGATTCCCTCTTTCTTGGAGTCCAAGACATTTATCACTTTTAGGGAATCAAACTCTTGAGTCTGTGGATCAGAAGTAAGCTCCTGGTCTTTTGCTGAGAATCCTGCATTTCGGGTAAGTAATTTCCCAAAGCAGCTGGGATTTAGTCAGTGTTCTTAGTCATAATTAAATGATAAATCTCCATGTGGAAGGCATCCAGTACCAAATATGTCAGTTTCACGGAAGGAGAATTGAGCCCAGGATACGTTTACCTAGGAAAATGATTCCACTTTGGAAAACTACACTCTTGTCAGAAGCCAGATGACAAGTGGCTGCCTATGAACAGTCAATTAAAAAGAGATTCTGTAATGGCTTATACTGCCTCATTCACTCCCTACTGCTCTGCTGTCTTCTGGAAATAATGAGCGGCTGCATCCCTGCCCACCGTGTCTGCACTAGCAGCAGCACAGTGGCCCATACAGACAGGCCCAGCACCCAGTGCCCGTTGAGAGACCCCACCCCCAGCACAGAGCTGGGACACTTCCTCGGGCACACAGACCAGGGTGGCGCTCACACGTGTGCCTTGGGCTCCTGTTATGTGCCCTCAAAAAATACTCAGAGGCCAGAGATTTAGTGCAGTGGTTCTGGCACATGCCCAGCAAGTGCAAGGTCCTGAGTTCGATCCCCAGTGAACACATACCACAATATGGGGTGTGGTGACTCATGCCCACCAGCAATCAGTACCACATACCACAGTGCTGGGTGTGGTGGCTCACACCTGTGATCCTAGCACTCAGGAGGCAGAGGATTTGGTTGGGCTATGTCGTGAGCTCAAGGTCAGCCTGAACTACAAAGCAAGACCTTGCCTCAATAAATAGATAGATAGGTAATGATAGATAGATAGATAGATAGATAGATAGATAGATAGATAGATAGATAGATAGATGGATAAACACTTACAAATGTCCAGCACAAACCAGACATGGCGGCTCACACCTGTGACCCAGCACCCAGGAGGCTGAGGCAGGAGAATTGCAGCGAGTATGAGGCCACCCTGGGCTGCACAGTGAGGTCGGGTCCCGTCTGGGCTACCGAGCGAGAGTCTATCTCAAAACAAAATGTTTTAAAAATGTCAAGCATGGGCTGGCTGGCCCTGGAGTTACCAGCTCTTCCGTTTTCCAGTCCAGGCATGCAGCAGGGGTTCCCTAGGAAACGAAGAGGACACAGTGCCGTGAGGGACACAAACACCTCTTCCCACATTTAAAATCCCACGGCTCTGTTCACATATGTGTGCTTGTGCGTGTGCGTGTGTGAGTTTATGTGTTCATCTACAGCCCTGCTTGCTTCACGTCTGTGTCCCACGTGTCCAGTGGAGAGTTGTTTGCCTGGAGGGACAGCTCGCTGCCGCTGGCCCTCACTGGGAGGACTGTCCACCTGCTCACCGTATCGTTAGCCCTGGAAAGGGGCAACATGGAAAAATCACCAGGTAAACACCTGTAAATCTGTATGAAGATTTCACTAAAGCCTTGGCTAGTGGTGCCTTGCTGGAGTGAGATCCTTAATAACAATCACTCGAAAGGTATGTTTAGAAATTAAGGATGCTAACTAACACAGGGCTGTTTCCTCCATGCAAAACACTATTAAAATAATCCTCACCATAGCTACATGTGGTAAGTATTGCTTTTGATTTTTCAGATAACAACATTCAATCCACAAGGAGATCCACTGTCGCCCTCAGAGCTGGTAGGGAGCGAAGCGAGGTGACTCAGACTTTCCGCTTTCAGGGTCCCTCAGCTGATTCCAGGCTCCAGCAGTGTGGTGAGCGAGCATTGGCTCTGCGCGGACTGTTCTTACAGGCGAGGCAACGTGGTTCTTCCAAAGAACATTGTCTCTGCATCCAATACGCCTAGCTCTACGTAGTTCCGTGACCTTGGACAAGGTCACGGAACTACCAAAGCCTCGAGGTCCTGATCAGATTTATAGTTAGGTTTATTTGGAAAGGGAACAAAGTCTGAACCAGCAACTCAGAGCTGGAGTTTTAGTTTCCTTGTATGTAAAAAAGGCACAAGAGTCGCTGTTGTCAGGCAAAATCTATGTCCGTGTCAATACCTATGTCTGTGAATAATACCTCACAGCCAAAACATGCTACCATACTGTTAGTTACTATGTTTCTGCACATGCTACTGTTATTTATGGGTTCTTCATGGTAAACATTTTTGTTTTTTTGTTTTGTTTTGTTTTGTTTTGAGACAGGGTCTCGCTTTGTAGTTCAGGCTGGCCCTGGGCTCACTACGTAGCCCAGGCAAGCCTGGAACTCAGCAATCCTCCTGCCTCTGCCTCCCGAGTGCTGGGATGACGGGCGTGAGCCACTACGCCCGGCAAGGTAAACATTTTTACTGCTAACTAAGCCAAACCCACTTGGCAGTACTTTGAATCATCTTTTTCCCTGCTCAAGGCATCTGTTCAGAAATTCCTTTTTCTTTGTCCTGGCTCAGCCCTTCCTACTGGACCATACTCATTAACATTCAAATATTCTATCATTTCTTCCATGTGAGGGAAAAAAATATCCCATTTCTCTCCCAATTGCCTCCCCATTCTCCTGCTCTTATCTGAGCAATATGTCTTTGAAAAGCTGCTTTTCCCTTCTGTTGCCAGTTTTTGCTCCTCCATTTTCTCTCATTCATTTTTAATTGTAGTAAAACCCACAACATAGAAATGAGTATCAACAGCAGCCCCGTGCTCTCCAGAACACATTTCATCCTGCAAAACTGAAACTGCAGTCCTCTTTCCTTTGACCCCCATCTCCTGACAAACATCATGGGGTCTGTATCTGTGATTCTGAGCTACTACGATGTGGCCTGCAAATGTTACATGATCAAACCCTATGGTGATGCTTAACTGTTTAAATTGCAGTAAAGACAACCACCACGAAGCCCCTCAGCCCCTCCCTCCCCTTCACCTCCAGCAAGCTCTGCCGTCATTCTTAGCCTTCCGGAAGCGGTGCCGGGCGCCCTCTTCTGCGCCTCTGCAGAAGCCCTCTCGGCTGCCTCCAGGCCCCCCGTCAGTTCAAAACATTTTCCTTTCGTAGTTATTTTTACTCCAGGCAAGAGCCGAAGTCGCAGAGTGTCAGATCCTAGGAGGAAGGCAGATGAGCAGTGTCCTTAGAAGCCTGAATTTTTGCCGTGTGCTGCCCAGCAACAGCATTTGTTGCTCACATTTTAAAATCATACCTCGTAATGACCCTCAAGGAAAAGGGCTTCCGGAACTTCTTCAGAAGGTGGCAAGCCTGGTGAGAGAGGAGGCGTGCTGGAAGGGAAGAGTATCTCCCAGGGTAATAGTGGAAACGCCTCTTTCTCTGCAGTCATTTTCTAACGTAACATTCGTTGTGTATTTTGACCCCATCTCTCATGTGGAATCACACATTTTTTTTACCTATTTATGATCAACCTCTTCACTCAGAATAATATCTTTGATATTCACCCAGGTTGTCACAGATATCCCTTTTGTGTGTTTTGATGGACTGAGATCAGTTACACAAAAGTTCCTGCCTGTCGTATCTTCCTGCTATCCTATCAATATTTCCCTCCTTAGTAGCATTTCTCTGTTAGAAACGTTTTGTCTGACACTGGTAAGGCCAGCCTTTCTCTTTGGTTGGTGTTTGCATGGAACGAGCGTTTCCAGTCTTTCGCTTTGAACCTGTTTGTGTCTTTAGATTGAAAGTGACTCCTTCATAGACAGCCTGTGGTCAGAGCATGTTTCTTGCTCTTCCTGATAGTCTCTGCCTTTAGAGAGTTTATAAGTAGCATAGTTACTGATAAGGGAGAGTTACTAGTGTCACTTGGGCATTTTTTTCTCCATGTGAGATTTCTTTACTTAGTCCTCCATTTCTTCTATGATTACTTCCTTTTGTGTTGAGCTGATGATTTTAAGGAAACATTTTAATTTGATTCTTATTCCATTTGTACATATTGTTTAATTATTTTCTTGGTGGTCACCCTGTGGGTTACATTTAATAACTTAAAACTTTTATATAACTTAAAAGGCTGATGCATTATGCAATTTGGAGTTTATAAACAGATGGCTCAATAATAATGGCTTTTAGACTAATATATTTAATATATTAGATTCACAAATCACGTAATAAAAATAGTGTTGTAAGCCATTTTCACAATAAAATCAGCCTTTATAGTTGCTGTCATATTTACCTTTACTGAGAGTTTATTTCTTTATACAGTTTTGAGTTACTGTATGTTATTTCACTTAAACTTTCAAGATCTCCTTTAGGATTTCCTTCAAAGAGTGGGCCTTTTAGGAACAATCTCCCTCAGCTTTTGTTACTTGGGAATTTAATTTCTCTCACACTTGCAAAGGAATGTTTTACAGGAAACAAATTTTGGCTCAATGAATTTCTTTTTTTTTTTTAATACTATATGGAAAACATAGTCTACTCTTTATGTCCTCCACAGTTTCTGATGAGAAATCCAATGATGCACTTATGGAATCTCTCTCTGTTTGTTTTTTTTTTTTTTTGTCATCAATCACTTCTCTCCTACTGCTTTCAAGAGTCTCCTTTGTCTTTGGTTTTCCGTGGAGTTATTCTCATTTATCTCCATATGAGTTCATCCTCTTCATGACCATTGATCTTGAATATCTCTATTCTTTTCATCAAACATGTCGGCTCAGGCACTGTTTCTTCAAATACTGTGCCTATCTCTCTCTCTTCCTCATTTAATGTGTATATTGCTTTTAACTCTTCTTCAAATTTATTTTTGTTTCCTGAGACTCAACAGTTTCATCTGTTTTATGTTCAAACTCATGGACTCCTCTGCCAGCTCAATTCTACCTTGGAATCCTGCAGTGAAATTTCTATGTCAGTCATTGTGCTTTTCAGCTCCAGCATTTCTGTTTTCTTTCTTCTCTTTATTTACATTTTTTCACATGTAATGTTCATGACTTTCTCTGTGTTTTCCTTAAGTGCTTTGTGCATCTCTTAAACAGTTGATTCTTGCCTAGTAGATATCAAGTCTTTCTTCAAGAAAGTTGTCTTGATTTAGTCTCTTCAGTGATGAACCATATTGTCTTCTTTCTTTGAAGCATTATGTCTCGTTTTTGTTGAAAATGAGGTCTCTGATTCTGACAGTGTGGAAATTCTCAGAGTCTGATACTGTCCCTCACTGGGAAGTTTTCTCTACTTACTTGGTTTGTTTTGTTCCCTCTACGTCCATCCCTGCAGGTTGTCTCTATCCTCAGGATCTCTCTGAGGTGTAGAGAGAAGGTGTCCCAAGATATTCTTAGCTTTTCCTTTTCCTTTGGCACAAATACTGGCTTTTAATTTCCTCTGTATAAGCGATCACATTGAGCATTCTACTCTTTAACTCGTGGCTCCTAAGAAGGAAACGTGATTGAAAAGCTTAGAAAAACACCACAATCCCTTTAAAAGACCTGGTGGAGCAAGGGCTCATAAGGATGTGTGACAATGGCTGCCTGTCTCTGTGTGTGAACTTCTGTGGTCAGCCGTCAACAGTCGAGCACTAATTCAAAATACCTGGACCTTAGATTCTGTCCCCATGTCTCCTGAGACCCCCCTTGTGGGCTTCTTCAGCAACACCACATAGCTAAGTGCCACGGAGCTGGAGGGGGACTAGAGAAAGTGCAAGGAGGCTGAGCTCTGATACTGACCCGGAGCTGACAACTTCCACCCTGGGGTCTTTCCCCTGAATACAAAGTTCCTCAACAGGCTCCAGAGTTCCCAAGGTTACACGGGAAGGAGTCTGCCAGTGCAATTGTTGTTCCCATTCTTATGTTTAAAAGTCTGTGTCACTGTGCTAAAATTTATTTACATAAAAATGTCCCCTTTTAAGCATACACATATATGCATTTTCACAGACATGTAATCAAATAATCAATACCCTATTCAACATATAAGGATATTTCTATATTCCAGATGTTTCTCAGGGTGTTGAGCCAATCTCCACACAGTGCCAGAATAACACTGGTATTTATTCTGTGCCTTTAGTATTTGTTGACAGTGTATGACCTACTTTAAATGCAGCAATAAACTTTGATGGATTGGCACATAAACAGTGGGACAGTAATGAACAGTCATGTGCAAAACAAACATAGCATAGTTAATTATGGAACCTACGTGGTGTATATACGAATACTGTACACATCTGCGTTTCTCCATGTTTACACTTTTCATAAGAAAATACTAGGAGAGGCAAATCAAAAATTTTCAAGTATCTACCCTGCATTCCACATACGTGGCACCCTTTTGGTAACCTGGAAACCCATTTTAAAACATCGGTTTATATGCAAATATAAAGTGTTTATAAGAAAACATGGCAACACATTTTTCACGGGCCCCTTTCAATTCTACGACTTCCTCTGGCACCTATGCAGACTCTGCTGACCACGAAAGCACCGTTATGAGAAGGCTCTCGTGATGACTCCCCATCAACGGGGCACCAAAGGCGGGGCCCAGGCGAGCACTAACGAAACTCATATTTCACTGCCCAGACTCCATTGCCGCTATTGCTCGTGCTGACTGAGATCTCTAGACCCGGGAGCCACTGCGCCTCTCGGTAAACAAAGCATGACCTGCAAAACGGGATTCCCCCCGAAGGGCCCCGAGGCCTTCATGTAAAAGGGAGCAATGTCGATCAACACTTTATTCTGATCCCTGCTTGGAATATGGAGCCCCAACTTGTGTCACGAACTTGATAGCAATTTGTACGAAACCGATAGATGATAGTGCCAACCAAGTCTTGGGGAGAAGTAGGAAGACATAATTTAACTTTCCAATGGCAAATTCAGGTACAAAGCAAGACCATGACTTGTGTCAGAATGACTTACTTTATGTCAATAACTGCACTAATTTTTGTGGACCTGGCTACAGATGCTTCCCATCATCATCCAACAAGAGTACGTTGTACTGCGTAGCTGGAAGCTTTCAGGACTCACATCGCACCTTTACTTCTTTGTGACTGCACTTCCATAATGTCCCACATATAACAGACACGCGAAGCTGTGTGCACACGCATAGCCGGAAGTGCTGAAAAGCATTTTCTAGCAGTGTTTCCCAGCGGCCTCTCCTTAGCGTTTCAGTGTGGGCTGCTGCCTGCAGCCGACACACCTTGATAAGGTGACCGCGTCTGTAGCACTAGTTCTCAAGCTGTTCAAACACAGCTGCTCAGAAACCACCTAGTTTACTTTTTCTACATGCAGACCGTGGGATGTACCTCCACCTGGTGAGCTGGAGCTCTGTGATCTGGTGCCCAGAATCAGCTATCTCAGTATCGATTGATTGGAACATTGGTCAAAACATCTAACGATCTATAAACAGGAAGATAACACAGATAGAAACTTGAAAGTGATCCTCTTGCTCCGTAAATTTAAAAATCACAGTGCTCCCCCAGTTATCCTTACTGTTGGCAGGAGTGTTGGTAGGAGTCGTCAGCAGGGATGGGTCCAGCAGGGAGAGGCTGCTACCCATAATAATCAACGGAAACATCTGAACTTCGGGATTGAGGGGAGGCAAAATTAACAGAAAACACCTTCATGTCCATGACAAGATGGCTTTATTAACGTGTGTGTAGAGAAATAGCACAGTAATAGCAGTAAAACATGAGACAGAGATAAGCAATAAGTAAAGAGATACCAACATGCTTGTGTTTGTAAGGTAAAGTTCCTTCTTCATTGAAATTGGTGATATTCCCAACAATAAGGCTAAATTTATATTATATTATATTATATTATATTATATTATATTATATTATATTATATACGTATTTTGGTCAGTGTCTTTTCTTCCATCATCATCCTGGGTCTCTTTTCTTTATATCTGACTTTCAGTAGAATACTAACTTCATTTTATTGGCCTTGAAATTTCAATGTTGGGCACAGTTCTTCATAAACCTCTCATGGTTATGTAGATCTTGCAGCAGAATTATTGACAGTTTTTGGTCTAAGTTGTGTTTCTAAGAAGGTTTCCTTAGCAAATGGCCACATAATGTAGAAACAATTTCTTCCTCAAGAGCTAAGAGAAAGTTTACTCTGAATCCAGAATACAAGATAAAAGCTTTCCAAGCTCAGAGTCTCTCTCCTGATCCAACCCACACACACAGGTGTCACCTGTTGCTCTTCACATCACCAGTGACCCAGGACAGGGATAGGATGGCACACTGGCTATGGCTACTGCTGAGAGTCACTAACGGTCATCTGTCTGCCCCCCTGATGTCCTGGGTCTCCTGGCAACAAGCATGACATTTTGACAGGAACTTTGCTCGTTTGAGAATAGGGCGAAATCTCAGATGCTGCACATTTTTTAACAATCAGTTGCGTAACTTTTCAATTTTTTTCTACTAGTAGAAGTCGAGACTAGGCCAAAAGCCCTCAACAACTTTATTTGTACAACTCTAGTTATCTGTGTCAGTAATATCGGGAATTGCGGAGAGAGGCTTTGGAAATCCTTTATTTGGTAATTGGTGACAACCAAGCATGGCATGTTCTTCCTCCAGGCCCACACGGGTATGTGCTACCCCTTCTGTGAGTCTGGATGTGTGTCTTCAGGGGCAAAGGGCTGGCATGCTGTGCCAATACAGCACCTGCACAGGCAGCAACTTCCAGGTTGGGGCAGAATTTGAACATAGTTTCCCGCTTATTCTATTATTGACTTCCTCGGTGTCTAGTACATCCCAGCATGGTTGTTTTGTTTCTGTAATTGGAGAGGCATGAGAATTTTACCAATTTTATGTCTATGGTCACAGATACAAACTCATTTACTTCATTTTGCTCCCTATTTTGTGTAAATCTAGTGCCATAAACTTAAGTAATTTCCAAATTGATACAGACCTTCAGAGCATTTACGTGCAGCTCCCACATGAAGCAGATATTTGCTCTATGTAAACAATAAACAACCACTGCAGGGCAATTCACAGAATCTGTGGAATTTGCTGTCAAGTGTCACTGGTGTTGATTGTGTTTCTTAGGCAGTTAGCAGTGTCTGCTTTCACTAAGCATCAGGCAGGAATCCTGACCATCTGCAGCCCTCAGTCCTAGGTGTGCCCTCTGGAGCCAAAATGCTTTCATCTGTCTCTTTTTGGTAACATAAGCAGCTCTGGCCTGGCTTCAAATTCTTTGAATAATTCTGGAAAATTTCATCCTAAAATGTGCTTCACATGCACTCAGTCCACAATATCCTGGTAGCAAAATTTCATACAGCATTAGCCTTTTTGTGCAGACGCATCTTAGAGCTGATTTATATTATGTTCACAGTTAACCAAAAATATCAGCTCTTTCACCAGAGCTCCTCACAGATAGGCACATCATATTTTACATGCATGCTGTTGATTTTCCTCTTTTATCTATAGTAATCTAAATACATTGTGTTAAATTAGTTTGGCAGATTTTAATCCATTTTTTCTACCTTCTCAATGTGGTTTTTTGCATGTTTTTCTGTAATCAAAACTATTGACACCTTTTCCAAGTTTTATCATTGCAAACTCTGAAAAAAAATGCCTTTTCAACTAGTCATTGATTAAAACATCAGATAGCATAGAAGCTGGAAAAAACTTTGATCTTCAACTTTCAACTTCCTACATTTGATGCTATTGTGAACACCTATATTTTATACATGATTATTTAAAACCTTCAATTTATCATACTATAATGTCAACCAGGATGCTTGTATGTATCTAGATAATTGAACTTTGCTCAATATCTGAAGAAATATTTGATTTATTTTTATTACAAAATATAAATTTTTATTGCAGAAAAGTCAAACACACAAGGAAGATAGTGCCCACCAGCCTTCATACAAAGAGAGTCATCTAAATCAGAATCAGTCCTGACAACCTGCAGAATAGCATACAAATAAATCAAGAAGTGCAGAAAAAGCCACACAAAACACAGTTTTAGCATTCTTAGAGAACAGATCATA